>CAEGAF010019895.1:0-18682 GCA_903067075.1 Micropoecilia bifurca | reverse complement strand
TCAGCCAGTGGGAGCATATAAATATTGAAGAGAAGGGGTCCTAGGATTGAACCTTGGGGTTCCCCACATGTGACCTTTGACCTCTCTGATGAGAATTTTCCGATTAAAACAAAGAAGTCCCTGTTCTTTATGTAAGATTCAAACCAGTGGAGCACCGGACTGGAGAGTCCGACCCAAGTCTCCAGTCAATTCAGTAAAATGTCCTGGTCAACAGTATCAAAAGCTGCACTGAGGTCCAACAGAACCAGCACTGTGGTTCTCCCACAGTCTGTATTTATATGAATGTCATTGAACACTTTGACTAGGCCGTTTCTGTGCTGTGGTGAGACCGGAAACCAGACTGGAAGGAGTCAAAGTGATGCATTATTGTTAGGAACTTATTCAATTGTTTAAAAACTGTTTTTTCAATAGTTTTGCTGATGAATGGGAGGTTGGAGATCGACTTGTAATTCTTGATTTGTCCAGATTGTTCTTTTTTATCAGCGGTTTAATAACTGTCCACTCTGGATGGTGTAGATGTTACACTTTTGAAAGTGTTATTTGAATCAACACTCACAGTAGCTGAAATCAAATACACTTCAGTGTTAATCTACCCAAAAACTAGTGTATATAGTCAAAAGTTAACACTATGAATGTGTTAATCCAACACAACAGCGGAGAAAACAAGTTTCACCGACTTTGTCATTCTGAAGTCCATCTGACATGAAGTACAACAAACCAAGAGAAGAACAGAAACAAGAGGCTTCTGGTCACTAATGATGAAACAACACAAATTCAAAACATGTTAACGTTCCGTAGCTCTAGTTAGTTTGCCGTTTGTTGCCAAGTGACTGATGATGACGTTGGTGACAAGCTTTACCCAGAATGCACCTGGAGAAAATAAGGGCGATTCATTTGTAGTTTTGTGTGTCATACAGTCAAATATAAGAGTGAAAATAAAGCCAGTCATGTGGCACAACATTTTATTCAATATTTTACATCCAATGTCACTAAAATCAATCAGTCTGGTAAAGGTTTTAGCAACCATGAGTCAACAATAGAGCAGCCTACTATATAAGCTATCTAAATCAACACCAGACTGAGTGCTGAGTTAGAAATCAACATTGGACTGGGTGAACCCTTCAGACCTCCTTAGGGAATCTAACACTCACCAACACTCATGTTGTTGAATTAACACTGTATTTTTAACATTCCACACTTGCACTGGAAATCTGACACTTCTGAATTTGCTGTGCAGGATCCATAAATGTTCTGAACATAGGCTGAAATTCAGAACCTTATTATTTAGTTTGTAAAGTGTGAATTAAAACTGATTTGCATTTATATCTGTGTTTTCTTGATGCAAGAGAGTTAAATTATCTGTCATGAATATTTCAGTGTAGCAAAGCAAGTTTTGCTTCCTTGATGGTGAATTTTTAACATGAAACATAGAAATATTAACATTTTATCCCTTTATAGAGAGAAGTCAAACATGGATTTGGCTGACAGCGGTGGGTTTGGTTTTGGGTTTGGTGATACTGGCCATTATATGTATCAGAGGAAGAAACTCAAGACGTGCAGTAATGGTAAGTGAAAGCAGTTAAATTTATACTCTATCATATCTTCTATCTTCTATATCTTCTATTGTGTTCTACTCTAGTTTATTCTATTCAGCATCACAGTTGGATTTAAGGTCAGACTTTGACTGGAGTCAAGCTGCTTCAGATCGTTGCAGCTTAAAGTGATGAAATGATGGGCGAACATTTGGCTTAGAGGTTTTCTACTCTAGAGCAGAATTCATGGTTCTATTAATAAGACATTTAAATTATATTATTACTATCCTCAAGCACTAATTTAATTTGGACATTATTTACACAGTTTTACATATTTACTTTACACAAAAATATCCAGCTTTGTCTATTCAGTCCACAGAATATTTTTCCAGAAGCCTTCAGGATCACTGAGGTTTTTTTGTTTTTTGTGTTTTTTGCCTGAATTTCTTCATGTTCTTTTGGCTCTGCAGTGGTTCTGGTCTTAGAACCGTCACATAGAGGCCATCACTGACCAGCCTACACTGGTTAAAACAGTGGTTCACTTTACAAATAAATAAAACAATTTGCTGTAAATTTGTGATTTTACAGAGGAAATAACTTCACTGTAGCTTTTTTTCTGATTTTAGAGGATGTTGTCAATCAGAGCTTGGAGGACTCTCAGTTGGTTCATGTGCCTTTGTATTATTAGTTAAATCTGAATTTATTTTAGATATTAAAACTAAAGAGTCCAGATGCTGAAGCTCTGTGATTCTGAGTCTGTGTGACACCGAGCAGATCAGAAAACATGGAGGATGTGAGACGAACATCATGCAAAAAGAAAATGAAAAATCTCTCATCTGGGATTGGATGCAAAAATGATCCTGGCCAAATTCAGTTTAAATAATTAATCCAAAACATTCGCCATCACTGCCTGAATTATTAATAATGAACCTCTGATACTGGAAAACACACTGACCAGATGATTTCCTGTATTAAAACAAACGAATCAAGTTAAACGTGTCGTAGGCGCTAATATATCCACAAATTCACTACACAGTTACTATATGGAGGTTCTGGAGATCCGCTCTTCATCACTATTATGCTTTTTAAGTCTCTTCATTGTTCGAACCAGCAGATTTACATTTTCCATCATCATCTGTGCATCATACCAGATAATGAAAGGAAGACAAAATGCTTTTATCAGAACAGTAAACAGTGCTAAAAACACACTAAGATAATGAAAATGTTCATAAAGACAAAAACTGTGGAATATTTCATATCACCCACAGCTTATTTTAACTGTCAACTAAACAGGATCTAAACCTCTCAGATCTGAATTCTTGTTTAAAAGTAAATATATTTTGTTTCCTCCCTCTTCTTCTAGTCCATCTGTAACATCAGAAAACAATTTTAATCTCTTACAACAGAAAATTATTCAACTGCTGCTTAAAATGTTCTTTTTTTATTTAACTCTTTTGGCCTTTCTGTATTTCAGGGGAGGAGAGAAAATCGACAGGAGAGTTATAGAAATTACGAGGCCACATCTTCTCTATAATCTGATTTTACAGAAAGACGGATTGATGCTCACAAATGCAAAGTGAAAAACAGATTAAATGTCGCTATGGCAACAGGAGGAAACAATGTTTTGCTACAAGGAGAAACATTTTGGATCCAAACCCTACAAACAGTAAAGTGATTGTTTGATCTCAGAACTTATTGTATAGTTTTATATACTCAAATTATTATATTTTTGTACTTGTGTTTTTGGAAGAGGTTTGTGTCCATTTGCTTTTTAAACAAAAGTCTATAGATGTAAAAAAAAAAAAAAAAAAGAAAGAAAGAAAGAAACCAAAGTGTCCTCATTTCTTTATCTGCAACACAATTACCTGTGTAGATGTCAAGGTGAGCAGGGAAGTACTACAGGAAACTGTGGAATAAAAATATTTTCAGTAAAACTGTAGAATTTTTTTCTTAATGTTTTAAACAGAATAAATCAGGAATTAAATTAAGACCACTGACTGCTCTGAAATCCCAACCAGTTTCAAACACATTTTAATGAAACTCATTTAAATCCTAATTATCCCTTTAACATTAGTTCACATGTTCAGAGAAACTTTTAATGCAAAGTTTAAGTTTTAAGCAAATTGAACCTTTTTTTTTATTTTTCTTATCTTTTATTGTTTATTTCCCTTGAATGTTTTATATGTGCATACAGTTTCTGTTTTATTTTATTTCTGTTTTATTTGGTGTCAGATAAATACTTTTATTTTTACTCATTCTATCTTGCTTTTTATACCACAGCGTACATAAATGTTAATTAATTCTTTAACTTTCCTTTTGTTGCGTTTTTAAAACATTTTGTACTTTTAATTCATGTATTTTTAAAAGTAATTTCTTCTGTCGTACCTTTTGATGGTTTCAGTAAAGAGACGAAGCTTTTCTACAAGACAAACATCACATTTTCAGATAAATACATTGTTATGAACCTTGGTTCCAGGTAAATATTTTATTAATGTCTCTCATGTTTATGATCTTCTGTGTTTGGATGTAAACTGTTGTGTTTACTCTGGTGTTTTTCTTTTCACTTCGATCGGTACAGCAGTGTCTGATTCTACAGATATTAAACCTGATTGAATATTTTGTTTCATTAACAGATTTATAAAGACTTGATCTTTAGGAAATGTTCCAGTTTTCTGCAGATTTACTGTCTAGTTACATCAGACTGTATGTTTATACTGTTAAACTGATCTGTAAGAATCTAAACTCAGTCGCCATGCGCTTTAGACAGATTCTCTGCTATGGATCTCATATAGTTGCTTTAACAGATTAATCTCATGCTACACTGTGCAGAAGCTCAGTTTGCACTAAAAAAGTTCTTTTTTTTCTTCAGCTTGGTAAAACAGCTGAACTGATCCATCAATAACTGTTTAATCACTTGAGGACTTTATAGACTGTAATGAACTTTCAGTTTAAGTTGAAATGTTTTCTCTTTCAATCCTTCCCAACAAGTCAAACTTGTTCAACGTTTTTCTGTCCTGAACGTTGAACCTGCTAATCTGGTCTGAAGAGCCTCAGATGGAGCCGTTTTTCTCAGTAATGCTCAGATTTTAATATAAATTATTCAGACTTTTATTATTATTGTCGCCTCCTGAGCTGACTAACATGTTTTCCACTTCATCTCAGTTCATCCCCTGATAGACATCAGGTGATGAAAAGACATTAAAAACTTTCCCATATTAAAGTGTAGCAACAGTTTGTTTTCTAAAATCATTGATGATGTTTTTCCATCTTATCATTGTGATAATATTCAGCTTTATGCTCCTTGTTCAATAGTCAGGATTATTATTCTGCTTTTCAGCTCAGAGGAAAGAAGAAAACAGTCGAAAATCAGAGAATATCACAATATTATAATAATATTATATACTAATATACTGCAGATCCGTCATATCAGGCAGAAACAGATCAGCTCTTAAAGCAGATGATTATTTTCTAACAGTTGGTTCTGATCCGTTTTTAACTGGGTGGAAAGATGAAAACATGAAACTGATCAAATCCAGGCTGGAGGTGATTAATGCAGCTCCATCACTTTATTTAATAGTTTTTATTTTATTTCCTGCAACTTCAAAAAGAAAAACATTTGTCCCTCATTAAATCTACTAATTGCAGCCACTTTGGACAAAATAATTAAATCTGATCTGGCATCGTGAGCTGCTGCAGTACTTCTCCTGTCCATCAGAGGGAAGTAGAGACTAACGTCTAAGAAGCGGCCTGAGGAATAAATGTATTAAAATATTTGAGTTTAAAAGACAAGAGAAATGTAACTATTTCTGTGATTAGTTAAACTTTCTGTGTCAGTTTATGTGTGAATATGATTTATTAGAGTAGAAACTTCTGGTGGTCAAGTTAATATTTTCTGTTTATTGCATTTAAAATTTCTCATTTGATGAACACATTATGGATGGAGCAATAAAAAATTCTGAATGAGGAACTAGAATCAGACATGAGGGTGGAGATGAGGGTGGAGGAGCAAATATAAAATACATAAACATGTATTGTGTATAAGTGACGTCACACTAAACTGTTTTAATTTAGGTTTTTCCTGATTGTCTTGTTTCTGAACATCTGAACCTGCAGAGAAAGTTTCTGCCTGGATTTCATCAGGCGGCTCATTGATGAACTAAATGCTTTGTTTGCTGCAGGTGGAGAAGAAACACCTGATTCTGTCTCACCTGATTCTGTCTCACCTGATTCTGTCTCACCTGATTCTGTCTCACCTGATTCTGTCTCACTTGATTCTGTCTCACCTGATTCTGTCTCACCCTGTGGGTCAGACGGCCTCCGTAACTTTGATTTAAAGGGCCAGTTCTCTGTTTTCCAGGCACATGGCACCATTTTATAGCACAATCAAGTATATTACCCTCTGTTTTTTTTTTTTTAAAGTCATATATCAACTATGACTTGAAAGACATTTGACTTTGTAATTTAGGGCCTTTAAATCAGGCCTCTGTCTCTAAAACCTCCAGCTGTTTCTGAAGCTCCGCCTCCAGGACATCATGGCTCCTCTGGACATTAAAATTTTTTCAAACATGTGAGAAAGAATCAAGCGACACTGCAGGTTTGTTTTGATGAGGGAGAAACACTGAAACATGATATGAAGCTGAACAAAGTAGATTTTATGTGACGGTGGCCCTTTAAATGAACCCAGACGGTTTGATGTTCCTGAAACCTTCATGTTCCTCTGAACACTGAGCAGCTCGGCTCTCTGACAGAACCGGGTCTGTGGTTGTGGTCGTCGTGCCAACGTCTCTTCACGTTGCCGGGGGAAACGATACCTGATGAGCCGAGTGGGTTTCAGGTTTGACCTCAAAGTTTTCCTCACGTCATTCAGACCCTGAGAGACGAAGAGCAGCTTTCAGGTCTCAACACCAAACATCTGAAGAAAACAAGCAGAGACACGAAGGAGGAAACTGTCAGAGGATGATGAATTTACTCAACAGACTCAGGGCCCAAAAAAGCGGATCTGAGGAGAAACAGAAAGCAGAAACTATATATAGCCATAAAATATGAAGCAGATTGAAAATATGACAGAAACTTCCTCATGTGACCAACATGGACTCAGAGGCTTCAGGTTCTTTTCTCTGCTTTAGTCTGAGGATCATTTTCTGCACCTTCAGCTTCGTCCGGCTGCATGTTGGTGAAATAATGATGATATAATTTCATGTCATCATATGAACTCAGACATCAGAGACAAACCACAACCTGAAGCTGTGAACATGAAGACCAGGAGGCTCCAGACACTCTGGTTGAAGTTCAGACGCTGCGTTTGAAATGTGACAAACTGAAACTAAAACTGTGAAAATGAAATTTCAGCAGCAGAGTCAGCAGTTCAGCAGCAGAAAATGAATTTATTCATTTATCTCTGACGTTTCCTCCTTCAGCTCAGGTCTGGTTTCTCCATCCTGACCAGCTGCTGGATCTGATCTGATTATTTCTATGTTCTGACTTTTTCTGCTTCCACAGATTAAATAACCGACAAATTCATCATGAATAAAGTCAGTTTACTGCGTCTGAACTCACTGATCACCTTTATGCAAATATATTTAAGCAAATCATGTTGTGAGCTAACAGGTTAAAGTTCAACATGTGACTGTATGATGATTATTAACGTCTCTGTTTTATGGTTTATTTGTCTTGTTTAATGTCCTCCTGTCTCCAGTCTGGCTCCAGCTCTGCTGCTCAGTAAACACAGAGCTGATTGTCTCATCAGCTCCAACCGACTGAGGAATAAATGAGGAACTGGAGTTAAAGTTAACGAACAATGAAGCTTCCAGCAAACAGGAACAGGAAGCCTTTGACCTGCAACAATATGTAAAAATAACATGTTTTGGTCTTTGATATTAAATATATTCTGAAATATTTAAATCATTAGAAACTATTTTTTCATTCATATCCAAATTGCTGACAAAGCAACTTCATCTCTGATCCAGTCAAATCAGCAAATTCAAAAACATTCATTCATCAAAGCCATGATCTGTGTTTTCAGCAATAAACTGGAAAACAGGAAGTGGAGAAGATTTACTGTCATAAGGTGAAGTGATGATGATGGAGAGCAGATTCAAACACAAAGAGCTCTGGGAAAAACTAAAACAGGAACCGAGTTGGACGAAGATACCAGGAATAAATGATGGTCAGATCTGTAGATTATAGAGGACAGAGAACAGAGGACAGAGGACAGAGGACAGAGGACAGAGGACAGAGGATAGAGGACAGAGGATAGAGGACAGAGGACAGAGGATAGAGGACAGAGGATAGAGGATAGAGGACAGAGGACACAGGACAGAGGACAGAGGACAGAGGACACAGGACAGAGGACAGAGAACAGAGGATAGAGGACAGAGGATAGAGGACAGAGGATAGAGGATAGAGGACAGAGGACAGAGGACACAGGACAGAGAATAGAGGACAGAGGATAGAGGACAGAGGACAGAGGAGAGAGGACAGAGGACAGAGGACAGAGGATAGAGGACAGAGGATAGAGGACACAGGACAGAGGATAGAGGACAGAGGATAGAGGACAGAGGACACAGGACAGAGGATAGAGGACAGAGGATAGAGGACAGAGGATAGAGGACAGAGGACACAGGGCGTCTCCCTGCTGAACAATGGACCTGGTTAGAAAACAAGACGCAGCTGTGAGAGGAAGAGAAATGAACTGAAACACAAACAAGGAGAACTAAAGGAACAATAACCAGCCAAAATATAAGATATGAACAAAATATAAATCAGAGAAAAACCAAGATCCTGACAGACATCATAGAAAAACTGGAGAAAGATTTAAAAAGTTAAACTAAGATTATGATGCTAAGATTAAAAATGCTAAATAAAATGTTGAACTAAAGTAACAAACTGATGCCTCAGTGTTGACATCAGGACTCAACGTCCTCAGAGACTAAATGTGACCCGACCGTTTGGGTCATCAGTACTGAACGTCTGGATCGTCTCCTGGTTCTGACCGTTGATCCCGTCTGTCTGTCCAGATCATCAAACCTCACAGATCTGAACCATCAAGTCAAACTCAGACCTGCTGCTCCGTCAATCAGGCATCAGGCTGATGGAGGCCTTCAGGTAACGCCGTTACCATGGCGACGGACAGGAAAGGATCCCGTCTCTGGATGTAAATAATGATTCGTCATTTTAATAAATTCAGGTTATTTCAGCTGCTTCACTGCTGTCATTATTTCTGAGGATCGTGATAAAATATTTTGACCTTTTTTCTTCTTAAAATAATTTCCATGGTTTTTCTTTCATGTTTCTCTTATTCAGCAGGTTCAACATTAATCATCTGTTTTCTGCTGAATTTTATTTAATTGGTTTTGTCACGTTAAATAAACCGACTTGTCCAGTTTCACTTTTTAAGAGGAAAAGTCACCCTGAACTCAGAGACGGTTATTGAGACTGAAAACAGAATCATGATGAAAGGAAAACATGAGAAACACCAGAAGCTTCTTTCTTTAGTTGTTATAAAACAGAACTAAATAAAATCACGTGCAGAACCTGACAGCCTTCCTGGTTCCTGTTTAGCTGGTTCAGCTCTTCCAGCTTTTTCTTTACTCATATTCTGCAGAACTTTCTTCTGGTGTTGATCTGATCAGTTGGTCATATTCCACATATAACATCAGTCATATTAAAGCAGGTCACATGGTCATTTAATGCAGTTTCTCTCAGCCTTTCCTTGTTGCAGTAAAAGTTCTTCCCCTGCAGACAGAGAGTCTTCATGAAGTCATTATTGTTGCCGTTGCAGAGTGGAGGGTTTGTTTCTGTGGGTAGAGAAACTTTGTTAGAACAGGAAGTGCAGCTCAGCCACAAACATCAGATACAATCAGACTGACTGACTGTCTCCACTGGACTCTGTCAGCTTGATGCTCTGATACAATGAAACCATCTGTAGATGATCTACGTCATGATTCCATGTTTGTGATGAAGAGTTTTGGTTCAGACTCAGGAAGAGTCAGACTGAAGTGGCTCAGTGTGACGCTAAAGAGAAAATCAACACATTCTGTAACGGATTAAAACGGGTTGAAACACAGAAACAGAGACTGGAGCAGGAGCAGCTCCAGGAGGAACATGATGGTCCTAAGATTCAGTTTCACTTCACTCCTCTTTCAGTGAATCGTCTTGAACCCAAACCCTGTAGAGCCAGACGGCCTGCCAGCAGGTTGGGTCATGTTTCTGTCTTCATGCCTTTCAGCTTCACTGGTTGTTTTCAGACGTGACACAGATCAGTAGTCGTGTCATTATGTGGCTCAAAGCCTCTGTTTCATTGTGGTTGTGGCTGGTTTTGCAAACGTCTGAGGTTTTTCATGGTTCTGAACTACTTCAGGTGACCAGGAAGAAAAGATTCATGTTGACAAAACTTCAGTCTGATCTGAAAATGCTGGACATGAGAATCGAGTCGGTCGGTTCTGCACTGAACGTCTGCAGGCTGTTTAGGACCTTTGGTTGCTTAGCAACCAGCCTGCTGTCCTTCTGCTGGACCCAACATTAAATCACTTCCTCATAACATTATGACCACCAATCTGCTGATTTACTGGCTAATGTTTGGTTGGATCTTTTAGATTCTGCAGACCTTTGACCCGACCCGGTCCACTAACAGCTGGTGTTGCTTCATGGATGCTCCACTGGTTCATCTCCATAGCAACCAGGTTAGCATGACGTTAGCAACCAGGTTGCTCCAAGGCAGCATCACCACAACAGAGCATGAAATATATTCCTGACTGAACATACGGTCCAGATCAGACTGGTCTCCATTTTTAGTCCAAAACAGCCAACCAGAGCCAGGAGGAGGGGCTTAACGCTGTCAATCATCCTTATTTTGTGTCATTATGTGGCTAGATGTCCTAATACCTGAGAAACAATTTACTGTTACAATGAAACCGTGTATCCACCATAATCTGTGGCTATGCTAACTAGCATTAGCATTCATGGCAGACGGCTGAACGGAGGAGAATCTGTTCTCAGATTATCTGGAACATGTTGACGATTTATAAAACACGTAGGAAACATTTTCTGTTTAAATCTCACAGGCTGCAGCTTTAAGGAGAATCTGGAAGTGAAACTTTCAGTTGTTCTGTTTTCATATCAGATCAAATTTACAAGGCAAAGCAGATATTTGCATGTCGTATTTGAATATTTTCATCAGTTAAAGTTTAAACCAGCAGAAACTGGCAGGTTGTGATGGAGACGTTTTATAAATCATAGGTTCTATCACTGATGTTTCTCTTTGAGCAGTTTGGACATATTTAACTTAGTTCAGAACCAAAATCTGTAAATGATTGTTATATTTGTAACTGTTTAGATTACTTTGGTAACTTTTAAACCTGGATTAATTTGAATGTTTAAAAACATTCTGGGTTTGATGACAGGAGGATTTTGTAAAATTATTTCTTTGACCACTTTTTGAACTTGACGTTTCATACTAAATTAACTTATTTTGAACTGTTGTAAGAGACTTTTAGTTATTGTTTTGTCTACATATATATCTTTTCAAACAGTGGAGTCCAAAGTGTGTGCAGGAATAAACCCACCTGTTTCCTCCCACAGCCTTTATTGGTCCTTTTTGGTTTAAGAACCAAAGGAAATCGACACAGCAGGAAGGAATCAGATCAGCTGATTATCATCCAGGCCAGTTTGAATTTTGTTGCTGACGTCACTTCCTGTCTTTTTAAACCATTTCCTCCATATTGACCGTTCTCTTCCTCCCTCCGTCTCTCCATCTCTTCAGGTTCAGATTTAGTTCTTAACGGTTCAGATGTTAACCAACCAACTCCAACAAACTGGTTTCTCTATCAGACCATCGATCTGCTGCTGCGCCTCCAACACAAACAGGAAACTCATGTTTTTCTCCTTGACCTTTATTTATTTTAGGCCAGGCAGATAAAGCCTGAAACGTATCAATGTTATCGTCCTTCACAGAGTAACTAATGGGGCCTTCAGGCTGACTGGACAGTATTTACACAGTTTAATGGATTCTGTTACTGAGCTGCACCCAGGATAGAAAAGCTTCATCAATCCACAGTGGAAACGTCAATGATGGAAACTTGGCCTGATTCCAGCTGAGGTTTCAGCTGCTTCACCTTCAGGCTGAACAGGACAGAACAAGATCTGAGCTTTGGGCTCGTTTCTGCTGGTTCTGATCCGAGAAGCTCAGTGGAGCTGCAGCAGGATCCAACTGCAGCAGGATCCAACTGATGAACTGAACCTGAGAGGTTCAGTTGATCAGCAGACATGTCAGATCACAGCCCAGCATTAAGTGTTTCTCCTGCTGATGCTGCTGCAGACATTGATAAGTTTCCCCTCAGTCGTGTTCGTCTGCAGCCAGTCGGGTGAGAAAGTTTCTGCTGTGGTTCCTGCAGCCTGGCTGAGGATGTGGTGGCTGCATGACGCCTCTGCTGCACCGAGCTTCTCATCCGTCTGGTTAACAGGACAGCGGTGATGGATGGACACAGATCTCATCTGATCACATGACAGGAAGTGGTTTAGTCAGAGGACTCAGTGTCTGACAGAACGACCAGAACAGAAGAAATGGAAATAAACATTTAAATGCTTCAGAGATATGAATTGATCTGCATGTTGACATGTTCAGGTTAAATATGGAGGTAAAATAGAGGTAAAAATACTGCTGTGAAAACCTCATTGAAAAGGGAACAGAGGTCAGTTCTGCAGCCTTCTGGCCTAGTCAAAGTAACAAAGCGTTTCTCTTTTCTGTCTCCTGAATGCAGAAGGTCTTTCTGGTATGAAAGGAGGAAAGAAGGTTCTGGTTCTGGTTCTGTTGACCAGGTTGTGGGTCTTTTGCATTGTCACAAACTAAACATTATATTTTGACCAAATTCCTGAAGGCTGATTATCGACATGTTACAGTTTCTATGAAGTAAAAAAGGTTCAGGAGGTTTTAAAGCTGATTTAATCACCCATTAGTCTTCAAAATGGAATCAAGTGACATAAATACAGTTTAATAAAATCATTAAGCAGCTACCAGAAAACAGATCCTTCCTGAACTGAGTTTAGGTAAAAAAATATTTAAAACCAACCAGAACTTTGACAATATTATCAGGACAAACATCCGACTTTAATTTATCAAACCAACATTAAAAAGTCTCCATTTCTGAAAACACATCAAGGTGATTAAGACTAAAAAACTACCAAAAAAAACTGATGTTTTTTCTTCTTAAACAGATTTGTGATATTTGGCTTCATTCTGGATGGAAGCAGGAAGTTAGGATGAAACCGACTCCATCGCCATGGAGATGATATAAACATCCTGGAGGAGAAATGAGTGAAGATGTGAAATTCTGCTGATCTTGACCTCTGACCCCAGGGAGGATGAGGAAACATCTGGAGCAATAAGTCGATGAAGTGGAAGCTGAGAGCAGCAGAAACAGTTTCAGCTGCATCACCTGATTTAATAATTCATGATTATTGCAGAAGGATCCAAACAGCAAAGTTTGGAATATTATAACTCAACCATCATGTAACTTGTTGCTTCATTGTTTGAGTTCTTATTTTACTTTTATTCATTTTAATTCAAACTCATATTTGTCTTTACTTCCTGTTTCATTAAAAACAGGAAGTATTTTCAACGAATCTTCCCAGTTTTTGTTTGAATTATCTGTTGTTCTCTCACCTCATGATTCCTCAGGGGGTTTCTGTGCTTTGCTTGCTGTTGTTGCTATGGATACGGGTCACATGGTACCTGGATTATGGAGTGAAAATAAGTCTCAAAATATCTGTGAGTGTGTAAAAAGATTTGTGTGTGTTGGGAGCTAAGCGTGGATTTTTATTCTCTCACTCACACAGTTTGAGTCTTTAATCCATAAAAATTATCTGTGTGGTTCTTACAGTTTCTGTTTCTCCCAAAAGGTTCCAATCAAATTCCTAAGTCATGTTGCTGACTGATATTTGTATATATAGTTTGTGAGACATTCTTTATTACCACTGAAGCAACAAAATAAAGTATCATGACCAACATCCATAACTGCCATAATCTCCTGAAGATGTTTGTTGACTTCGGCATCATAAAACTAGATCAACCTGGTTAAAGTTAAGACTGAAGACAGAAGATCAAACTGTTCAGAGTGAGAGAATAAAAATCCACACTTAGCTCCCAACAGCTAATGTAGCATAGCTGATATAAACTTTAGCTCCCGCTAACAGAAACATATGAGGGCAGAGCATCAAAATACCAGACATAAAACCTGAAATCATTTATTTACTTCATATCTCCCCTTAAAAGTTAAAGCCTGCAGGTTTATCTCCTACTTACTTCAGAGGACAAACCACCTGGACGCTCCGTCTTCTTCTGGTTTTCCTGGCTATTTTTCCGGCCAGCGAACCATTGCGCCACCCAGTGGTCGTTTTTCAGACCCCTTAGTCTCCTGTACCGCTCAAAAACGCACAATATGTCTATAAATAAGTTTAGGACATTATAAGGAAGTGTTGAGATGTATAGTTTTCCAGCTAACTAACATATTTGCCACTTCGGCACAGTGAGAAACGTCAGGATAAAAACACTAGACTCAGCAAAACTCAGATGTCCCAGCTTTTACTAGCATGTAAACGCACCATCTACATCTTGGAGCTTCACTGAGGCTGAAATGAGTCTCAAAAATAGTTGTGCACTCGGAACCGGATTTGTGTGTAAATGCAGTTTTGTGTGTGTAACAGGTGATTTGTGAGACTTTTTCAACATGTAGGCGTA
This sequence comes from Micropoecilia bifurca, assembly GCA_903067075.1. Lineage (NCBI taxonomy): Eukaryota > Metazoa > Chordata > Actinopteri > Cyprinodontiformes > Poeciliidae > Micropoecilia > Micropoecilia bifurca. The sequence goes on along the minus strand of CAEGAF010019895.1, from coordinate 4,417 downwards.
GGAGAAGGTTTATTTTATTTTTAAGTTTTACAAATCGAGTATTACACACGCACAAATATTTTACACACACACACAAAACATTTTACACGCACAAATATTTTAACACACACACACACGCGCGCGCGCGCACGCACGCACGCACAAACATTTTGAGACTATTTTCACTCCGTACATGGATCAGATTTCAAAGCGTTCCTGTCACATTTAATATTGTTACACAGCAAAGGATTGATGACTGATTTCATTTTTTGTTTTTTCTAGTAGAAATGTATTCTTTATACTCCATTTAGATCGTTTTGATCATTATTCTGTCTTCTATTTATCTATCTTTATGTCTTTTGCGGTTGGAAGCTGCTGGTTGGCTGACATATACAGTCAGACCCGCCCTTTGTCTCTCCGCTCGAACCTGAAAGTCTTTTTGTCTCGATGTAACGATGACATGGAGACTCAGATCACATTTATTTGCTTATTTCTAGGTAAGTTTTGAACTTTTCTCTTTCTGTTTGTAGGTCGGAGCTGAATAAAGACCGTAATGAGCTTCGTATTAAAATATAACCTAAAGGTTTTACTGCGATAATCTACACAGATCAGATGAATTATGTATTTATGGCTCCGTAATTTTACAGCATCGTTTGTCTCTGAGTTCATATTTTTATGTGAATTTCAGAGTTTAAAGCCTTTAAGTTTCTGTGTGAAATGCGAAAATATAGAGTTGTGAATTTTACCAGGAAGCATTTTTAAATTGCTCATTAAAACTAAATTTTAATTAAGAGATTGACGAGAGTTAATCGATTTTTCTATTTTTTAATCTAGTTTTGTTCTGTTGAGGTTAAGCTGGTTATTTTCTTTTCGATCTTTATTCCATAAAAACTGTCATGAGTTTTGGGTTTGTGGTGATGATGGACGTGGTTCTGCTCAGGTTGAGATGAAAATTATTTTAATGATGATTCTCACACAAGGTCCAGGTAGGTGAGCAGAGACTCTGGTAGCAACTAGTGATTCACACGAATGGACATCAGATAAATAATAAGGACCATGAAGAAACAGACACAGGTGGATTAAACTCACAAGGCAGGAAATCAGGGAAAACATGGACATCTGGGGACAATCAAGGGGTGGAGAGACACAGAAACCTCAATCCTGACAAAAATAAAACTTTCATATAAGGTTGATGAAAAATCCCAAGTATAATTAATAAGGAATGATTGAGAAAAAGATTGAACTTGCCACCAATTATCAATTAGATATTAGCTACACTGAAAACTATCAGTTCATTTTGACTGTTGATTCTGAACCAGATAATAGACCAAGAGACGAACAGTTTCATTTATTTTACGAAAATTAACTTAAAATAAAGAGTTAAACAGGCGACTGGACCTGAACATTGTAGCTGTGTGGGGGATCAAGGACCTCACCCCCCCTCCATTAAAATATGAGTCTGTTATCTGTTCCTATGAATGTTTTGTTTCATTGTCCATGTTTAGTGGAATATTCACGTGCATGTTGGCAGCTATTGGGACTGAGAGTGAAACAAGTTTGGACAGTGATCAGTTTCTAACAGGCGCTGAGGGCAGCCTGGGGTCTGAAGGGTCCTAAGCTTTAGAAGAAGAAGAAGAGAAGATGGCGAATGTGACCGTTATAGTGTAACACACAGATCGATGAACGAGTTTTGTATGTTCAGAAAAAGGAAGTAAAGGTTACAGCACCGCATGTCTCAACAACACTTTTGTTAGAGTGTCCAACAGCAGCAACGTGTTGTTTTTAACAATTTCAGAATCTATCAATAAGAAAGTTTCAAAGAGTCCAATAAAAAAGAAAAGGAAGAAAAACATATAAACGATTCTGATCTTGGACAATAGTGGCTGTAGAAGTTTTCCCTGTAGTCGTCGGGTTGCCAGTTTGACCCGCTGTGTCCTCCTGTTGGTCAGACGGACCAGGTGAGAAATGATAGCCTGGCTTCAGTCCGGCTGCCCCTGGGCTACGATCAATTAATTACGATCAATTAATTACTATCAATTAATTACTATCATTTAATTACTATCAATTAATTACTATCAATTATCCATAGGTTCATCATCAGATTGTGACTGATTTCATGTAAAGCGTCTTTGAGAAACTCTTGTAGATTTGAAAAGTGTTATAAAAGTGTGATGTCATTTCATTTGACCTCCCAGTTGCCATGGTGACCAGTTGGTCTGAAACATTAACTCTTATACTGGGACACCAACCAGTCTGGTGTCAATCAGCTGATATCAGATTATTTTGGATCATCAGATTTTTCAGAACATCTGATTCAAATGACTGCATGACCATCAAGTACAGCAGAAACCTGTTAATCACCAGAGATATAATCCAGCTGAGGCAGAAGGGAAACAGCTGAAACATGCAGGACGGGGGCCTGAGGACCAGGATGGAGAAACTCTGGTATAAAACAGGAAAATGTCCCATCATACATGCATGGTGGTTAATAAAATGTAAATTTTAATCAAATGAGGCCCCAGATCACTGCAGCAGGAGGGAAACTTTCCTTCAGAAAAGGAGAAACTGAAACCAAACGTTTAGTTTGAAATGTTGGGACTTTTCCATGATCCTCTGGGAGTTTTATCTCCAAAGGGTTTTTCATTCAGTCTGTTTGTTGTTCGGTTTGTTTCTAGTAAATAAAACGACTGGATGTGATGATCAGGTGTTTTTAATATAAATATCTCTGTGTACATGAACACAACCAGCTGCTGGTGTTGAGTCCTCTGACAGTCAGCTGGTTTATTCAGATTACAGAACATTTTAGATCTTTACATCGATTGGTTTGGACATAAAGTGTCTTCTTGTTCCATTTCCTCTCAGGAAGACATTAAGTCCACAGATTAATGTTTTATTGATGAGATCAGATCCATTATCAGGCCACCAGCCTGGTTTAACTGACCAGTTACTGGATGGAAAATACCAGCTTTAAATATCTGTGTTTTCACATTAACCTCTGAATAGAGACACGTGTTCCAGTCCACACCCTGTTGAAAAGATCAGCTTCAAGCCCAGACAAGTTGCACATTTCAGGATGAGTCAGTTTGAAATGAGGAAAACATAAACAAGTAGAGAATGAAGGCGGTTTATAAAGGAAGGTAAAGAAAAATCTACTAAAATTAACAATGTTCCAGTTATTTTCTAATGTAACTCTAAACAAGTGTTTTTTAGTCTTGAATTAAAGGAACTCAGTGTTTCAGCAGTTCTGAAGTTTTCTATAAATTTGTCCCACATTATTGGAGCATAAAACTGAATTCTGCTTTTCCATGTTTGGGCCTGGTTCTGGTTCTGGTTCTGGTTCTGGTTCTGGATCTGGAGAGACTGTGTTTCGGTGCTCGACCATCAGGCTCTGGAATAAACCTTGTTTAGATTCTTTCATTCGTCTTAAACAGTTTTTGACCAAACATCACACAGAAAGTGACAAAATTATAACTTTAGTTTTTGTAATTTCCCTTTAACTCTGAGCTGAAATGAGAAACATGAAGCAGCTGCTTCACCTGCTTTCTGGGTAACACAGACCAACCGACACGCTGCCGCCCCAGTCTCTGTCTCCCCCCCCGGCTTTAAATGTATAGAGCTGGTACCTTGGTAACTCTAGTCGAAGCTCCTGGATGAATGTCTAAAGCCACTTTGGTGACATTGACAAAGAATGTCAATAAAACAGTCAGACTCCGGTCAGCGAGGAGAAGCTTCTGGGCCGGATGATGGTCACCAGACGATGGTCACCATCTCCGTTCTGCATGTTGGTGGAGAACCTGGTACTAAATGACCTGCAGAAACCTGATTATCAGGTCAATAGGTAGGTGGGTCAGTCAAACTTTATTAACAAACCAGTGTTCTGACAAGTATCCCATCATGCACTGCGGAGACCTGCTGCTGCTGGGCGGAGCTACGCAGGTAGAGTCATGGCAGCAAACCAGCAAAACGCAAAGAACTTTTCATTTTCCCCCCAAACTCACTGACCGAGTTTAGTAAAGCTGCTGGATGCAGGTAATCAGGCGGGGAGCTATGGACCCATCGGCCCCCATCCAGACCCCCATGGGCCGGATGGGGACCCATGGGGGTCTGGAGGAGCCAGGGCAGGGGGAATGTTTCCAAGTCACTTAAATGTCTGATTGTAGATGGAGAAAGTGGCCCTCACCTGTTGAGAAAGGTGTATTCAATGTTAAAGTTGCTTTCCCTCAATGGAATATATACTAGTCAGTCCCAGTGACTGTTTCAGTCACGGTTTAGCCAATGTGCTTCCTGGGTAAAAGGCCACTGATGTTGTCCATGTCCAGCTAAGTACATTTATTTTGCCCCCAAAAGGTTAGAGACAGTGAGTCTCTAAGAATCCTCTTTTGGGGGGGCGCGGGCGGCGGCGGGCGAGGGGGGGTGTGTGTTGGGGGGGTTGGGGGGT
>CAEGAF010019889.1:0-40401 GCA_903067075.1 Micropoecilia bifurca | reverse complement strand
GTCCCTAGGTGTGCATGGTTGTTTGTCCTGTGTGTCTCTGTGTTGCCCTGCGACAGACTGGCGACCTGTCCAGGGCGAACCCCGCCTCTCGCCCGGAACATCAGCTGGAGATAGGCACCAGCAACCCTCCCGACCCCCCCAAGGGACAAAGGGTGCAAAGAAAATGGATGGATGGATGGATGGATGGATGTCCCAATGGCCAAAAAACCCCCAAAAAACATTGCATTAGTCCACCAAAGGATTTTGTAAATGAGGTAAAAGACCACCATTCTTTCATGGCACCAGGAAGCCAACCCACTTCATCACCATCATTCTGACATGAAAACTTTATCTGTCAGTTGTCTTTATGTCTTCATTTGTCACATTCTCCATCCCTTAAGCCAGGCCACCTCTCCCATCCATTCACCTCCTGAATAATAAAAAGATGCTTCCATTATGAGATTCCTGTAGCGTTACATCACAGTCATTTTCCACGAAGGAGAGGAAGATCAGGGACATTTTTTATAAGCATGCGGAGCTAAAAAGGCTTATCTATCTGGGTCGTGATGAATCATTTTAAATACTTATATAGGAGGCAAAGAAATTACACCAATCATGTCCAGATGACCAAAGTGTACTTTATGAAACAAAAAAAAAAAAAATCATGGTCGCCCTGATTTTCTACCAACAGGAACCAGCTTAGTTTGCAGTAATCAAATGAAGCTTAGGAGGCAACATAACACAAAAACAAAGATGGGAACACAGCTCTGTCCATAATTTGACCTGTAAATACCTGCCATCCCTGCAGTGTGCTCCCACAGTGAGCTGGACCCACCTGGCTCAGGCTGCTGATTGGCAGTTTATAATTCATACAGCAGGATTTGTTGGGGTTGCTGGTCCCAGGTCTGTTCCTCGCACTGACACAGTGAGCACTAACAATAGTGGACAAGCCTTGCTCTCTGCTGCCCATCATAGTGCCCATTATAATAATATATTCACGGATTAAAGGGCTTTTATCTTTGGCAGCCATGAATTATAAATAATGCACTTCAAAATTTAATTGCTATGAATTAAATGATTCAAGATAATGTTTCTTTTATAAATTTCTAATAGGGCCAGAGGACAGGAGATGGGAAAATACACCCAATAAACCTCTTTTTGCCCAGGAGAAGATGAAGAAAGAACAATAGATGGATGGAGACTTTGTGCCATAGAAGTAAAGATAAGAAAAGGTTTAATCTTTGGATTTATGGACTGGATCTTGCTCTTTTGGATACCCGCCTTTTGGGATATGATAACATAATCAAAAGCATCATCCGCTGAAATTTCGTGACACGTATCATAGTCGTCTAAATAAGTTTTATAATTGCATGAAAACAGACTGTTGATTTATTGTTGAAGTGCTCAGGGTTCTACTAGCATTGTCATGAAAACCCTACCAAATATAAAAGAATATTTAACAAGGTCACACTTTTCTTTTAAATCATATGAATGTTTCCTTTGGGTGACCGCTCTTTCCAGATTAAAATTGAAAGTCGTGTATCTTACCTGTATTTTATACGACGTTCATTCACCTTCTCCAGGGATATCTCTTGTCATTCCGTATAAAAACAAAAGAAAAAACGTCAATGTTTCTAGTTCTTTCATTTAACAAAAAAATCTGGCAGAAAGGCCTTGAAAAGTTCTGTTCCGTCTGTATTAAAACTTCCCCCTCGACTGCGATGAATCTTTTCAATGCGTAGAACACCTGTTGCTCGTTTTGTCTGAGGCTCAGCTCTGCCCCCTGTCAGTGAGACACGGTACTTTCTGCCTCACCATGCGCATCATGGTGACCGCGATTATAGCCGATCAGAAAGACTAAATACGCCACACGCATTCATTAAATATATAAAGCAGACCGTGGAACTCTAACATTCATAGAAAGTGTGTAACTTAACAAGTACATTGGGGATATAAAGACAGCAATGGGCATGCGCCAATAGCCTGCCGTGTCATCCTGCGCCCCTAGAGGTGAGGCAAAGCACTGCCCTGGTTCGACCCGGTCTTTCGAGTATTTTCATGGTCACTATTCAGTGATTTTGACCATGAAAATGTTGAAATTACTAAGTAAAGCAATTTGTAGAGAATTTAAGTAGACAAATTGATTTTGTCTCATTATTGTTAGCATCTATTTTACTTACGTGCTTATTTTTACTTACCAGGAATACAGTTGAGACTTTTTTCCCCAATTTGGCTTAATGTTTGTGAAAAAAAATTACAGCATGTAATTTGCCTTTTTTGTACGTTTGAGGTAAATTTTTTTTATTTAAAAAAACTATTTATCACAAGTATACGCCATCTTTGGCATTTATGCTCTTTAATATTGTAATGTGTCGAACAGACCCAGCTGTGTATAAATTCACACAATTTTAAAGACATGGTAAACCATCTCAGTCTCTTTACCTTTTCCTTCAGATCATTATTGTGGCCTATAAAGTCTTCACACAGAGGATTATCTCGCTCACTTTAACAATAAACACAAAGCATAAGATAAACAGAACAGCGTTTCTATTGTTTTTTTAACCATCATGCTGAAATGAGAAAAAGCAATCTTCCAGCAGGGAAAACAACAGAACACATTTCTGTTTCTCACTGAATCCTCAGTGCTGTTTATGGCTTTATGGAAAAGAAAATACAGTGATCATTCCTATTGGATTACCACTGCAACTTTACACTTGATACATTCAACCAGTTTTAAAACGGATGTCCCATGAAGTATGTCTTCCATTTCAGTCTGAAACAACTGTCAACAAATGAGTTGGTTAAACCAAAACTAAGGGCAATGATGGTGGTTGCTCATAAACAACCAGGCGATGATTGTCAACTGAAAACAAAAACCACATACACACAGAGCCAAACTGCTGTGATAAAGCAGCTAAATCGCTAAGCAGGAGAGGTTCTTGTTCTGTAAAAATAACATCCACATAAGATTACAAGCCACCTTGTTTTTGTTCACCTCTGACAGTCACCTCTGACTTTCTTAATGAACCCAAAGAGGATTTTAATCCGAACCTCTCCTGAAACAAGGCTGAGAGTTCAGCAGGAACTCACGCCGGATGAACATACGGTTCTTGTTTTTGACAGCTTCTACATTTCTGATCCATTTAGAGACTCAAAATAAATAAATAGAATGAGCTGTGGCAGTGAGGGAGCCGAGTTAGTCACTGTTCTCTTTGGGGATGTCTTCAGTTCGATTGGCACTCAGTTCAGGTGCTTGTGTCTGACCCATCCGCTCTGAAGCAACATCTCTGCTGTCCTGCTGAATTTTCTCCGTTCCAAAGCTCATTTTCTCCCCATTCAGCAGGGGCTCCTCCACCTGGAGCCCATCTCCTTCCTCCACCTCCTCCAACTTGCGCAGGATAATGGGAAGCTTTGCATCCGTGTCATTGTTTTCCAACAGAGCGATGTCGCTCTCCTCAAAGTGTGGCAATGGAGCGCCTTCCTCCAGTTTCTTCTGGAAGTGGAGTCGTTTGTCCCGACCGCTAGCTGACACTTTCTCCAGGATCTCCTTCTCGGCCAGGCGGAGCTGGACGGCCAAACGGGAGTGGAGAGAGAGATCTGGTTTCTCCAAAAAAGACCGGTCGTCCTGGAAGACCGGACAGGAACAGGATTAGCTCAATTATCAATTCAATTTCACATATTCAACTCATGAAAGCTGATCTGAATGATCATCAGTGTCTTCTCCAGGTGAGGTTTCTGAATTGCATGGGTAAATCAACAAATAAACCTGACTGGACAAACTCCCCATTTGTTCCAACATTCGGCGTTCCTGGCTAAGGCTGAAGTAGAATTTAGTTCTGGTTTGTTTCCGTATGAATGAAGTGAAGTTTTAACTTCTTTAAGACTTGTTTAGAACCTGCAGGCAGTACACTCTACTTCAAAGTTTTAAAGAGCTGCAGGCGGCGAGCTTAAGGCTAAACACAGCAGATGGTGACAGAATGTTCCAAGTCAATTTTCAACTTGGCTCTCAGGTCATACAGAGAAAAAAACACAACATGCAAAGACGTAATTAGCTTTACTTGTGAGACATTTGAATTTGTTGTACGCAAGAGTTGTGGTTACCCTCTACTGAAGGTTACATAATTATTTTTTTGTCCTCTCTGCAAAACACTATTTGGAAAAACTATGACGGCAGACACCATCTCCATGGTAAGCTGTCTAGTTATGCTGCCATCAGTTTAGGTTTCTGGAGTCCTTACTGAGCGATTCTCATTGCTCTGCTGCATTCTTTTCCTTCTTCCTATTTTTACATTATTTGCTGTTATTTCAACTCTAAAGTTTACGTCTTTCATCTGGTCTGGCCTGTTTAGATGCGACATCTTCCCAGAGCAGGTGGGAGCTCCTGCTGCCAACAACTTAACATTGTTCTTCCAAAGAAATACACTTGGCCCTGTCTTTCAGTGTCTAATCCCATCTCTCTCTTACACAAAGCTATTGTCTGAGCTTCTGTTTTGATTAACTATATCTGCTCTCTTTCATCCTTTAAAACCGTCTCAGAACTTAGCTTTAGATATCACTCAATCTTTATGTGTCATTATTTATGGATCTAAAATCTTAATACTGATGCATGCTGACTGACCTCTGATGTGGTCTTGTAGGTTTTCAACAGGAGAGCAGCTCGGTTCTCCAGGAAAGTCCACAGTTTGATCTCATTCTCCCAGCTGACAGGGAACTCACTGTTGCCCAGGGTGAAGATCTTGTTAATAGCGCCATCTCCAAGCAGGTAGTCCTTTAGTTCCTCTGGAAAACAGAGAAAAGACACAACTTCCTGTTATTTCAAGAAAACAACCCAACCCAGTCTAACTCAAGAGGGCAGCAGCATCAGATAAACTGTAGCTACAATAAAACCATCTTGCAAACCGACTCCTTCCTAATCCCAGAAAATAATCCCAGTTTAAATATGTCACACTGGGCTCATTCCTCTGGACCTGAATGCTGGGTAACTGCTGGTGGAAGATAAAAGAGGAACACAGCAGTGTCCCAGTTGTGCAAACACACTTCTTTGTCATGTCACATCTGCTAAGATGTGTTGGCACGCTTATATCCATGCACAGGATGATACCCTCTCACAGACAGCTCCAAACGCATAAGAGCTTTTTCTTTTTTTTTTTTAAATTAACATGAAGCAGAAATGTGAATAATATATCATCCAGGGTCTGGAGTAGGAGTCCTGCGATGAAGGAGGCGGCTGCGGCCTTGTGCGACAGGGGATTTATGACATCGCTGCCGTTCTGCATACATGCCGATGAATATTGCAAACCCCACAGTGGATTGCTCCTGCCACACATCTGGTGGCCTGCCTTGATCAATTAACCAACCCGGGAACGGACTGGCGCTGCTCGTCCCCTGCGACTGTTCTTCAGCCCCGTCTCTGTCTCTCGAAGAGGAAACGGTCGCTCGGAGACGATCGCGGGGAAGCAGCGGAATATGAGGCACGTTTTATTGGTTGCGAGCAGATTTGCGGCTGTTGGTTAGATGGGTGATGGCCTGCAGCTGTTATTTCACAACATGTTTGTGCGCGTGTCTGTTTTTCTTACCTTCTGTCATACAGAAGACTCTCAAGAAGGCCAGGAGCTGAGCTGATATGGGGGGCTCGTTACAGTGTAGAGCAAAGACACAGGAGCTGAAAATAAAACAACATCAGTCAAAAACATAAGCCTAGGATGAGCACAAAACGGAACCAGGGCCCTAAAGGAGAAAGATTTCACTTTACACCGGTGATTATGAGCACAACCTCCGGACTCGTCTTCTCCTTCACTTGCCTGAAGCTCAGAAGGTCTGTCAGCAATAATCCTGAAGGATTAAGGTGGATCAAACTTATTGCATCCTCTAATGCTTGAAACATGTTGGTTACTTTGGTATGTCTAAAAACATTACCGATTACCATTTTATTAGTCATTCCAGTTTAATAGGACCCTCTCTTCCCTCCTCTCATATGGCAGCTCAAAGCTTTAAAACATCTGGACAGGGTAAAGATAAGTGAACGAAGTTCAATCTGAGCCTTGAGAGGGGAAGAAGCGGCCAGCATGGTTGTTGGTGTTGTAGCGACTGCTCTGACAGATTAATCTGAGAACACAGAAAGGCAACAGTGGGTGAAATAATTATAAAATGCAGGGTTGCTTCCATCTCCAAGTCCGAGACAATGGTCTTGATTTGATTAAGAAAAGGGCCGAGTTCTGCCTCCAGGTCAGGAACGAGGAGTTCAAGTATCTCAGAGTTTTGTTCACGAATGAATGAAAAAATGGAGCAGGAGATGAAGAAGCGGATTGGTGTAGTGATGCAAGCTCTGTACCAGTCTGTCTTGAAGAATAGTCAAGTCAAACTTGACTATTGGATGCTTTTAATTTATCAGTCGATATACAGTTTAAATAAGGTTAAGCGCTGGGTAGTGACCAAATCAGATACAATTTTCCCCCTATGGTCTCTGGGCTCTCCATTAAGGCCTTATTGCATTGCAATTACATGCAATTGAATATGTCATTATTATCATTTAAAGACTGGAAAAAAAAGACTAGAAAAAAAGATTATGATGGGATTAGTCAGTCAGTCAAAACAACAGACATAGAGAAACTGGCGCTCCTCTGACAGAGGTCTGGAAGACGACTCGTCTCTTTACCCGCCCCGCAGCAAATGAACCAATCAGCGGCTGACTTCAAACCCTGTCTGGCCGGCCCAGATGGAAACCCAGCTCTTTGGGTTCCATGGAGTGGGGAGGGACCAGGCTGTAAGTGCTAATGCAAAAACATGTTTTTATTCAAGTACAGTTTAAAAGTTTCCCAACAATGTGTGTAAATCTGTAACAAAGATGAAACCATAATGAACAGCAGGTTAAATGATTATACACAGACCAAACAGATCCTGGCCAATTCCCACTATTTATTTGAAATGATCCCTCAGCTCCATCCTGCAGCTCAACAGAGAACCTTATTCTTCTTCCCACAATATCCTACAAGGGAGGATTTGTTGAAAGAGGAGTCTGATGATAGTAGCTACTCAACGCTGAATTTAAAAATGATCTGCAAGCAAATCTACCAGCTTAATAAAGTGCTGGTGCAACAAGGGGAATTGTTTCACTTAATTTCTACTGTTCAGATTCAGAGCGTCATCAATAAGAGATTAAAGGCTTCTGATTAAAAATGCAGAGTAGAGAATGCTGCATAAAATTATGGAGCTAATGATAAAATGATTAAGCTTCTCAGTGATGAAAGTATCGGGGCGGATGACTCATTTTTCACTCGTTGGGGTGGGAGGAGAGAAATAAAGTGGATCTGCTGCAACATTTAAGTTACGTGCTTCAGTTATGGCAAAGTGGGGTCTAATTGGATGAAATATCAGCCGTTTGACAAGAAGCTAGCGGGGAGCCTGAAGCCCTCCGTGTCCCATAATACAGGTTCTCCAGGTCTAGAAGGGGAGAACTTACGCCGGGATGCCGGCTCGTGCCAGGACTTCGGCCTTCATGGCGTACAGACGTTCACTCTTGCTGACGCCCAGTTTGATCTTCACTCTGTCGTGGGCATTGTCTTGGAAGAAGAAGCCGTTGTGGATGACGAACTCTGCATTGGACCGTGTGCCATAGAAGATATAAATCTACAAGAAGAGAAGATTCAGCTTCAGTGTCATCCATCAGCCCCTTTCATCCCAACCTAAAGGATCCTTGAACTGTATTGACAATTAATGAGAACAAAATTCTGGGAAATTTATGGGAAAAATGTAATTTTCTCTTCAATCCATAGCTTCGTCATTATGGCACACAGTTTTAGATTAACCAAAAGGACAGAAACCCCGAGGCTGGCATAAGTCTCCTCACCTGTTCATTCTCCTTGTAGTCTTGCAGAGCCACACATTCACAGCGATCGTCCTCCAGGTTGTAGCCTGTAGTGATCTAGAAGAGAACAACAACTTCCACTTATCCATCCAGTCCATTCAGCATCTACTAAACACCCAGGACTCCAATGTATCTCTGAACTAGTAATTACAACCCGCATCTCCAGGTGGATTTAATCCATGGAGCTAAAATTAGGATGTGTTGATGTGAATAAGAAGTATCTAAGCCCAAGCCTTCTCCTATTCAGTTCCTTAAGTATAAAATTCAAATGTATTTTAGTTTTAATGTTGATTCAAGACTTGACACGAGCAAAGAAGTGCAAGAGCTGGATCCAATCCTCATTTTTAAATATAACTTGATTAGATTTGCTTTGTGAATTGGCTAAATCTATCCATCTATAAATACATTGATCTATTCACTGATCCATGTCTTTGTCATGTTGTAAATCTGTTCATTCACCATGCATGCATCCGTTTGTTTCTCCATCCATTCAATCCTATAAACAACCGGGAAAAATATTAACTTGTGGCAATAGACAGACTAAAATGTTTGCTTGAATTAATTCATCTGGTTTTCACTTTATTTTTTCATCCTAACACTGAACTGCATTTACAAAATCTCTCATTCTGAAAGAATCATGTAAATTCATTATAATATGGAGACAATGCCTTGTTATAAGTGAAATAAACTGCCAGGTGAACCAGTACTTTTTTTTATCAAAATTAAAGGAATTATTGACTTACATCAAGCTACTATAACTTGCTAAAATGTTAAGTGTTTTGTCATATTTGAAGTGTAATAAGATTAAGATTAAGACCAAGAACTAGACCAAACAAAAAAGAAAAATAAATGTAGGATTTTGTGGGTTTTTTGCAATGCTATTAAAAGGATTTGTAATTTATTTGTTTTTATAGATAAAAGAAGCTAAGTGTGTTTTAAATACCAGTCCATTCGTGTGGTTACACATGTCCCACAGGGGGATAAGTGCCAGGGTGACCCGGCTCCCGTCCTCAGTGGGGATCTGGTTCTGGCGTGTCATCACCGACGACACCGCCCACCTGTGGTGCACAACACAGACATGGAAGAACTAAATGTTGCCCATTTACAGCAGGAAGTGATCAGTGAGGAATCTAAAAAGTGGTTTTGCTCCAGTTTACATTAACAACACACACACTGACCTGTAGTCGTCAAATGTGAAGCTGTCCTTCAGGGGCAGTTTGCTGGCGGCGGGATGAGTCTGGGGATGCAGAGGAGGAGAAAAAAAAACACAAATCAGTCCAAGGAATTTCATTATGCAGGCATGCTGGAGGGGGGCTGCCTGACAGGGAAGCCTAACAAGAAGAACTGGGAGTAGGGGGCCACCACTGGTGTGTGTGTGAAAGTGTGTGTGTGGTCTGTTGGTGCAGCGTGACACTCGACCCCCCACATACATCACTGTCAACTTAATTTGTTGTGGCCAGCAGCCGTCATAAATCTGCCTCATCAATTTGGGCATGAATATGTGTGTGTGTGTGTGTGTGTTTCTGGAAGAGAGTGTGTCCACCAATGTCACTGGTTTCGCCGTTTAAAGCCACATGCGCCACCGACCAACAGTCGCACTTACACTGTCCTAGTTTGATGCACGAGATGAAAATGTAGATTCTCCTGCTTAATGGTTCTGGTTTTCATAGATCAGGATGAAAGTGAAAAGCATCCAGTAAGGTGTTTTCTTAACACTGTAACATTCATGTTCTCCCAACATCTAAGTCTTCCTGGCATACAGGATATCGAGCCATGAGGGGCGTATTTTCCATAATTCTCCTCTGCAAAGAGGTCAGGATTGCATGCTGGATGGCCCAGTAGGAGAGAAGTGAAAATGATATATATCTCCATGAGGTGGAACCTAAAGGTAACACAATTAAAGAAAATAAAATGGGGCCAAAAGTGGAACCTTTTGGAACTCCAGATATAAACTAGTAGATTTGAGAATGACGGCTGCCTATCTCAGTGTTGCTCTCTTAAATTCCTCTAGAAATCCAGAACGGTTTAGTGATACTCTGCACTGGCTGGGGAGACATATGCAAGACGCTTTCAATCTTTCTTTAAGGATCATTGATAGTAAATGTAGGAGAAATTTTTGATTTGAATTAAAGTCAAACTGGAGATTCTCTAAATATGTATTCTCTGACATATTTAGTGAAAACTCTTGTCAGATAAATGAGAATCTCTTGTTTGAATTAGTCAAGGTCTCCTTTAATTGCTTTGATGCTCTTTGATACCACCAGCAGCACAAAGACACACACACAAATATGCATATTTCTATACTTTACTGTTGACATGAACATGGAGCATCACACACACTCTTACACACAGGCTTCAGTTTCTGCCCTCCATGTTTTGTCCCCAGCTCCTCCTTTCTCACCCCCTTCCTCCTCCTCCTCCTACTCCTCAGATGACCGGGCTGGAAAATTAGCTTGTCACTTTGGCTTTGAATTGAACTGACCTGAATGTACCTCGTTCTTTTGCTCCCCCACCCCACCTTCTCCTGGCTGTCTCTGCATCTGCCCACCGTTTTGTATCTTTGAATGACTGGCTGAACAGACTGATGCATGTTAATGTGCACAGACATTGCCAATATCCCACTAACTGCAGAAACATGGGGCTTTGCACATCTAAATACTCAAAGTCAAAAGTGAGCAACACGTGAGCAGCCATCATTCAGTCTGTCCTGCGTTTGTCCAGCACTGTGTGGTTTGGCTCAGCCATAAAACAGGACAGGACGATGTCTGTACAAGTCTAGGATTAGGAAATGGCCAGCCAAAAATCTTTGCAGACCCCACACATCCTGGACACAAACAGTTCTGACCTTTGTCTTCAGATCCTTACCACAGAATACTATTTTCAGAGCCAAGCAGGAACATGAACAGTTTTTTTCCCATGGGCTTAACAGTCAAAGTGCCCAGATACTCAGCTTGCAATAAACACTAATTTGATCTAGTCTTCTTCTTTTATGATAATACTGTATAAGCAAATGTTTGCCTTAAAAAAAAGCTAATGAGAGCAAAGTGGAACCAAATTCATGCATCTTGTGCGAGAGCAGAAACTTGGTAAAATGTTTAGCTTCAATTCCAAATACATGGAGAAAAACACACGACACTCATCCTCTACTAATTACATCCCTGACAGAGAATAATGGTGGTAGCAACACTATGGTCTGGGAGTGTTTTTTCCAAGCATGAGTAGGAGCCTAAAGTTAAGCCATAACGAATTTCTCCAAAGTGAACATGACTATCCTTCAATTGTTTGAGTTCAAGAAGTCTGGCAAAGAACATGGGACAAAAGTCTGTTCAGATGTACTGCTCCTCAAGTCTCCTCAAAAAGACCTTGGCATGTATGGGCAGCCAAACATGCAGCCACTAAGTGCAGATGAAAGGAGCTGAATAACTCTGTAAATCAATATTTTTTTCTTCTTTGGAAATAATATTATTGAACTGAGTACAACTCTTATTACTGTGTCATCATAGAGTTGAGATTAGAAAAGATGGTTTTATAAAGCTGGTGACTTGAATACAAATCATGGTGGATTCCTCATAGACAAGACTAGTTCAGAACATAATACTGCCCTCTGGCGGAAAGAGAAGTTATAGAAGGAGCAAACTTTCTGGAAAAAAAAATAACAAATAAAAAAAAACATTCTGAAGACAAAGACCAGGAAGCAAATATTCTACCTGAAATCAGGGAGAATGTATTCAAAAACAGATCTTATGGTTGCCATTTAAGTTTTAGCTTTCAGAAGACAGAAAAAGCCAGAAACTCTTTTTATTGCTACAAGACAAATAAGACGACTTCAAACAGAGAAGCTGTGGAGAGTTCTGATCAAAGCCAATTTAGATTAATAAAAAAAAAAAAACAACAGCATAATTTCCCTCTTAATATTCCACTATCTGTTATCAGGGCCTATGAACTGATATTTCATCAGAAATTCACTGCATATGTGTCTTAAGGCTGCATGAAAGAATAAAATGAGCTTAGTTTCAGGATGTTAAAGAGGACGATTGCAAATTAAAAATATCCTGACATAATTTATCTTCAACCCTGTCGACAGATCAGTCAAACTAGAGTCGTCCTGATATGAAGTGTGTGGCTCTATATAGGCCCTATGGTTCCCCCTGCTGGTTGTTGAGTTTTATATCCTCAGACCAAAGGGATTTGAGACCAAATTCTTGGTCTCACTCTTCACATCAAACCATTGCTTTCTTCATGTCCAACATGACCAGTTTTGTTTGAACACAAACTATATTAAAAAAAAAATTATAATTTTGTTTTGTTCGTCCAACTAAATTTCCAAAAGTCATTGAAAATCACTCCGTTTAATTCAGCAGTTGTTTACTGAATGTCTAACAAATGACTCATGGTTTTCCTTCTTCTAGGATGATATTGTTTGTTTTCTCATAAATCAACTGAATGTATTTCATACAGCCAAATTTAAAGCAATCAGTTCAAAACTACAAAAAGCTGTGTGTAGATGAAGCCATGCCGTCTGCGTACCTGCACCAGTTTGTAGAAGTAGGCGTACTGCCGTGCAGTGTTCTTGAACTGGCTCAGGACATCCTGCACCGCCTGCGTTCCCAGCAGCAGCTGGACATCCTCCTGCTGGTAGTACAGCGGCGTGTCGTACTCCTGGGGCAGACTGCGGATGTACGGCAGCCAGAACGAAGAGGGGCTGGCGCGCTCGCACAGCAGGTGCAGGGCCAGGGTCACGTTGCCCATGGCCTGCATGATCCGGTCCTGACCGTACAGAGGACCTGAGGAACACAGTAAAGTCAATAATAAGTTCAGCAGCCTGGGGTAAACATTTAGCAAATGCTAAAAGGATCAGGTATTTTATTTTTTTTAAACATTAACAAACAATTGTTGAGCTCAGCAACAATGTACGTTTTTGAATGTTTTGCAGTGTTTATATTGAAAGAAATAAATGCAGAATATTTCCCATTTTCAAAAAAGGGAAACAAAAACACATATTGCCTCAGGGTTTAAGTAATGTTTTATCCCAGCTGTGCACCATGCATTGGAAATAACTTCCTCAAAGATGTCTTACTGCATTTTGTAGTCAGCACCCTGGCCCCCTAAACAAAAATGTATCTGCATTCCATAAATGGACTCCTGATGTGTGTAAGGATGATCGTATTCATCAGAATGTAAATTATCAAGCTCATTAATGATGTGATTAATTTATGAATTGAATATTGTGGCAGGTTTACTCCAACGTGCTTCTAACTCTTACCAAGCAGAGAGTTTTGGGCTGATTCCACAGTCATCAACATCTTCCTTGGAATCCAGAGGAACAGCTCTTCTGCCTGTAGACACACACAAACACACTGGAATGAGTAAAAGAGAGAACGTCTGCCTTTATTTTACCGATTAAATGTTTAGCTGACAGATTGTCATTTAATTCCCACCTTGATGTCTCTGGTGGCTCGCAGGCCGTAACCTTCAGTACCAAAATCTGTCACTGTGAAGCCGTCGCAGGACGCCCCGTTCTCCTGAGCCCAGCACATCAGATCAGGGAAGTAGTCCTCCCTTTTGCCATCGAACACCGTTGACAAACCTTAACACACAAAAACAGGAAACAAGTCACATTGTATCGCTTGGAAAGAAATGTGTTTAGGAGATGTTGTGTCCAGTCTGACCCTTCTGTTTCTTTCTGATCTTCTCCACCAAACCTCTGATCTGGATGTACTCCTCCCACTCTTTACCACCAGAGGGTGCTGCACTACTGCATTCTGCGAAAACACGTTTCTGAGGGTTATGATTAAGCAGTTTGTTAAGGAGCAAATGAGTGAAAGGTCAAAGAGTGAACATACTCTGCAGCAGTTCGGAGACGAGGTTCATCATCTCCTTCGGGGAAACCACAGTGTTGGCTCCAGAGCCTGACTTCTGAGTCTTCACCCGACTCTTCTTTCCCATGGTGCTGGATGGACGACTTCAACAACCGGACACAAAGCTGCCACACAGCAGAACATCACATTAAACAGGTCTGTTTAAATCCAAGACCATGTTCAAGAAAAACTGTTGAGAGAGTAAAAAGTAACGGCAGCTAAACCAGTAATTATGACTAACTTGTATAACTGGAAAAAAAGGGGGAGGAGACATGGCTTCTCCAGATTCGTTGCACGACTTACTACCAGAGATCTTCCTGCCCACAGCATCACCATGCACAACAACTCTTTGATGATGCTTGGATGATAAGAGTTACAATATTTAATTTTGCTTTAGGATAAATAAAGCATTTTTGAAATGAATTTAATTTCAAGCTATCATGCAGTGATAAGGAAAAGGGCAACTCAGGGAAATTAATGTACCATATCCAACCGTGTACAGTGCAGAACATTCAGACAGTAAGCCTAAGATGGATATCCATAAAATCCGTTTCCTCAGAGAGAACAGCAGCTAAAAGAATCATCAACGGTCGATAAGACCACGTGGACAAGGAATGACTTTTGGGAATCTGCCAGAGGTGTGTCTGAGATGTTTTCACATTTTCTGGGAGTTGAGGCATCTGGGATGGATGATCTGTAATACTGAGGCCTGTATTAGATTTTTTTTTTTACTTTTTTTCCAGCTCTAGTGGCCTTTATTTGATAGTGGTAAAATGTGGAAGACAGGCGGCAGAGGTCAAGGGGCCAGGACTCGAACCAGTGACGACATCATGTCGCACGTTTTACCCTGCACCATCACCGCGGCCCTATTACAGATCTTTGTTGGAAAACCAGGAGCAAAGCAGAAAAAGTGTGTCCAATCTGTTGCCAGCAACAAGACCTTACAGTCAGGTTGTCTGAACATATTGGGTTGCATCACCCTTGTGAGAACTCAGCATCTTTCCTACACAAGTTCCTAAGGGATTGCTGATAAGTAGGAGGTTTCTGTTGTTGGACGATTCAGTCACTAATATAGAAAACGTTCATGAATGAAAATTTTACCTGAAACTTTGTGTGGCTTGATATTGTCAGTTTAGGTTTTTGAAGCAATAATAAAAACATTAAGTAGGAAAAAGTTGAGACGAAAACAAACAAAAGAAAAAACATCAAATGAAATGAATCCTTGAATGGCTAGTCATTAATAAAAATACATGAAACATCTTGTGTTTAATGTCTTAATTTCTATTTTTTTTTCACACTACTCCAATTTGTCTAGTGTGCAAACTAGGTGAATTAGGGGAACACACAGCTCTGAACTGCTGTAAACTTCTCCAAATTTCTTGACAGACATGGAATGACTTAAAAGAAAACTTCACTGGAAATGGTTGTGCAATCTTATGCAAGAGATCTTATTTCTCAAAGCTGTGCAAAAGTCTCAAACCAAAGTGCAAATCATTAGCTTCTCTTTAACCCATTTCAAAATGACTTGTTTTATTCAAAAGTCCATTATTTGACTGTAGACCCTAGTAAATGGAGTATGGGTGAGTGCTTAAAGCTGCAGGAAGTTTCCAGCATGGAGGCAAGAAGCTAATAGCGCTGTTAGCCGATTCTTTTCAGTTGTTTTCTGCCAACAAGGAATCCCCAAATAAACTCCAGCTGATTTCAGATTTGAGCAGTTACCAAGGCAACATTTGCGCCGTCAGAGGAGAGTCCTAACCCGCAGCAGGTCAGGGGAAACGCCCGCAACTCATTCATCCACTGACCGTTAGCCAGCTAGCTCTTAGCTTCCAACTGCTAGGAGCCGCTCAAATGTAGGTTTAAATGCTCCACTGTGGCCTATTTAGCCCACAGGACACCTTCAAACTCGCACATGGAGCAAACCCTCCACAGCTGAGAAAATACTTCGTGACACCAACCGTTATGGCTAACTCTGCTCGGTCCTACCTGTGGAAGTGACAGCAGCAGCAGCAGCAGCTCCTTTTCTGATCCGGATCCAACGTTGAACGAGCTGAGCTTCTGATTGGACCAGCGTTTCGGGCCCACAGTAAGCTGAGCTTCTGATTGGAGCAACTGAGACTGTCGACGTCAAACAGGATGGACTTCTAGCATTCTGATTGGTTAGTAAAGCAACTATGTTGAACTTGTTTGCATAGCTGCATTCGCTGGAACACAAGCTAGAATACTTTCCCCTTTCCTCAGACTAGAAACTCTGGGAGCGAAAAAAAAAAATTCAGTCTTTTCTTGCGTTTATAAATAAGTCCCTTTGCTCACTAGTCTTTGTAGAAGAATAAACTAAACTCGACGGAAGGAAACTGAATATAACTCTTTCTACATACGTTACAAAAGTACATGAAACGCAACTGCGCGTGTACATTTATAAAGTCCCGCCCATCACTCGTTGCTATTGGATGCTCGCTTTTAGAAGAATAAACTGCACCATAAATGGTCATGTGTCTACTAATGTGATTGGCTAAATGACAAATCAGCTAAAAAGATGTATTTACTGCCACTAAGATATTGTCATTATTACTGTGTGGCAATAGTAAAAGAAAGTACACATATATAATGAAAACAAAAATATTTAGTATGAATTTCAGTTAGAATGCTTAGTCATTTTTGTGCAGTACACAGGGGCCAGTATTGACACTTGTTGAATGCAAATATATGGAATGTATTTTTTACTGATTTATATTCAAATGATGCATATTTTACTCTACAAATACTCCAATCAAACTTTTACAAAATGGTTCTGGGAGCAAACTGACCAGTTGTCAGTCCATTATTACACTGTCCAAATATAGTCAGCTATTAATAGTCTAACCTCACAGGCCTTCATGTTTTCTGTCCTGAATCTCTGCAGAGGCTGAGAGGAGAACGTGTGATCGACTTGAGTGTTTATAGACCTCCAGGTGAGTTTTTTTTCCAGAGGAAAATAAAATAATTGTGTTCTTAGGACTCTTTCTCTTTCTGATATTTAGCAATCTTAATGCAGCCACAAGTTTTGTGGCAAAGAGCCACACAACACTTTGTGGCTCTTTGCAGCCACAAAGAGAAGCAATAACAAAATTACTTAATGCCGTATATTCGTATCTTTTGTGGTTTATCTCAGCCTTTTGGAGCATGGATGACTTCCAGCAGTCTGAGCAGGACTTCTACCCAACGGGATATTACATTGATGACCAGGGACGTGCTGTGGCTTATTACGACAGTGAGTAAGTGCATCAGTTGGCAATCTGGATGGTTATTGGAGCTAATCTAACCCAGAGTCACAGAAGAACCAAGATATTCAGAGGTTAAAGCGTCAGTCATGTGCTTCGATACATAAAGCTAACAGCTTTAAAAATACATAGTCTTTTAAACAAGTTAAATGTTATGTAAAAAACAACAGAATTTCTTGGAGCAAAATAACCTTAAAAAGAAACCTTGTGCAACACTCAAGAAGGTTGAATCAATTTTGGATTTTTGTTCTACTTCAAAACATATGTTAAATATAATAACTGATGTTTTTATGTTGATTACTATCCAGTAGTCCACAAAATGCAAACAATGTGGACCCTTACATGGAACAGCAGTTCCCTGGAGAGATCTACCAGCCAACCACTGGAACCGAGTACCTAGAGGAGGAACCTCCACTCCTTGTTGGTAATAGGCATTGTTTTGCATCTAGATCATATGAACACAAATCTAGTTCACTGAACAGATTTATTTGTTTTCTGTGTTGTGGTCAACATGTCCTGAAATTGGTGTGCATTTCTCCAGAACTTGGAATTGATTTTGATCATATGTGGCAGAAGACCCTGACAGTTCTGAACCCTTTGAAGCCTGCAGATGGCAGCATTATGAATGAGACAGATCTGACAGGTCCTATCCTCTTCTCCGTCGCTCTGGGCGTCACTTTAATGATGGTGAGTGCGATTCTTGTGACGCGAAGGTCTCTGCACTTGGACCTTGTAGTTCTCACCTATAAACTCTTTTCAACACAGGCAGGCAAAGTTCACTTTGGTTACGTATATGGGATCAGTGCCATTGCCTGCATTGGTATGTACACCCTGCTGAGTCTGATGAGCCCCCTGGGAGTTTCGTATGGCTGTGTGGCTAGTGTCCTGGGGTACTGCCTCCTACCCATTGTGGCCCTCTCTGCGTTTGCTGTTTTCTACTCCTTGCAGTAAGGCAATCTAGTAGTTTTGTCTAGACTTGATTTATTTAGGTATTTGAGGATGAAAGCTGAACTTTTTCATTTTAACTTTCATGGTTGTGTTTTGTCAGAGGCATCCTGGGAACAGTCCTAGCTCTGATGGCCATTTGTTGGTGCAGCTTCTCAGCCTCCAAGATCTTTATCTCCACCCTGGCAATGCAGGAGCAGCAGCTGTTGGTGTTCTACCCTTGTGCTCTGTTGTATGGACTTTTCACACTGCTCACTGTCTTTTAGCATCCAGCTGATCAAATTTAACTTCTCATTTCCATGTAAAGGCCTCCTGTCTGTTATTCCTGCATTTTATGAATGCCTTTGGAAGTGTGAATGCTGTTAGATATTAGCCCTCAATCACAGGAGTAAATGAGTTTTTGTTTTGTTACTCAGTATTTGGTTTCCAAATGTCTGCACAGTTAAGACAGAGTCTGCTAAAGGGCAATACAAATAAGAAAATCCATTAATCCCAGTACAAACATTCAGCGAGCACCAAAGCTGCCATTCTTCTATGTTGCAGCAGGGGGCGCTAAGCCTCCACAAATTTATGAACTCATGCTGTTCTTGATATACAGAGAACATGCTTTTTCTTCGCCCTTATCATGTGCAGCAGTGTTTAGAAAGTTTATGGAAGCAGGTCGAATTTTCGGCTTTCAGTTGTTTTTTGTGAGGACATTCCAGCTTAATCAGGTTTGTTTCAGAAATATCACTAATTGGAATAATATTGTCACATTTACTTTGTTGTGTGAATGAAAGTGTTGCATGATCTCACATGCTTGAGTCAGTCAAAAATGAGAAATATTTTAGCTTTCTTTGGGACAAAATGGCACAAAAGATCAAAAATACTATCCAGACTGTTGTTGGTGATAGAGCAACAGTATCCATAGTATCTGGTACCACTGATATTGAGGTCTGTAAAGAAAACCTGGCATGATCAATAAGAAAATGTATTGATCACAGACATTGACTATTGAGTTTCATAAAGTCTGAGGTTGAGAAAATAAATGCAACAATGAGTATCATCAGTTACCAAATCGCCTAAAAGAGCCATTGACAAGAAAACGGTGGGAAAAAGTAGAAAAGGTGACTTTCTTAAAAAAAATAGTCTGAGTTTGCTGCAGGTTTATTAAATCTGCTGTAAAGTATGAATTCACCTACGATGTTTAATCTAAACGTTCCTATATTTCCATCAAAAAGGAAGACATTTAACATAAATATTAAAGTAACAAATCATTTTCACATCATATCCAAGTTGCATGGAGGCGTAATTTGACTGTGATGGCTTCAGACTCTGATGTTCTGCAGACAACTCAGTTGAGGGTTAGAGGGAATAGGGAGAAACAAGGGGGAGGCAGGATGTGGAGCCCCATACAGTTTGCTGTGATGTTAACAGTGACTAACTTCTAAAGGACCCCCAGTCAGGTGGATCTCTTTGCCCACTTATACTTACATGACCAATACTTACATGACCAGGGGGGGACTGGGTATCTCCAGAAGCCATTGGGCGAGAGTCAGGATTCAACCTGGACAGGTCCGTCATGGAGCTATGTTTAGACAGGACAAACTATGCTTCTTGCACACATTCATTCCTAATGGCAATTTAGACTGAGTCACTCCTAACAGTCATGTTTTCGGTCTGTGGGAGGAGGCCAGACTACCCAGAGATAACCAATGCATGCGTAGGGATAATATATGAACACCCCAGGTTGGGATTTGCCTGGGATAAGTTAGGATGTTTAAATGTTTTATTGACTTAAATTTACTTAGAGCTTTAAAAGTAAATCTTATTTCCATCAGACTCACTTGGCCCGGATTATTAAGAGAGTTTCCTCCCGAACGACATGACCTAAAGTGTGGTTCTAACCTAAGCCCTAACTCAACCCTTCAATTGATGTATTCCTCTGCTGACCTGTTGTCAAAATACTTGATCCTATATCCTCAGTCTGAACTGAGGAAAAGCACACAGTTAGCTGAAGTGATGGCATAAACAACAGCCACGGATTGTGTTTATATTAGTGAGCACAACCTCCCTTCCTTACGGAGGCGATATATATGTGAGGGAACATGTGTGCATGTTTGACAGAAAACAGAGGGAAAAGAGAGAACAATCCCACGGTGGGACTGTGAGGAGCAAGCCCGCTCTTTCTTCTCCTAACTGTTTGGATTGGTTAAAGCAAACAAATCCCTCCGGCCAAGCGGTAGGCTCAAGACAAGCGCTCCCCGGGCCCCGCACAGTCCTCTCGCTACTTTACACTAAACTCTTCCAGATGATTTATGAGCTCTCGCTTCTTAGAGGCTCTTTGCTGCTCACCTTTCATTCGGCAAAGCTCGGCTGACGGGGATCTGTACTTGGCGCGCTGGAAGCCGTCATTAACCAGGGAGATCTGTTTTAACTCGTGTCCTCCCTGCAGCGCTTTATAGTGTTTAAGGATGTAATATGGATTAGCAATGTTTGCTGTATTTCCTGCTTGTACAGTCTGTTGTCTGTAGGTTGAGATGGAACTTGAAGGTTTCATAAGAACTCTCATCGGTCTTGTGTTTCCCTGTGAATGACCACACATTCAGGTTCGTGAATGATCGCAGATGCAACCAAAGGCCATGTCCTTCATTTATAAGGAGTTTTACTTCTCTGTGTAATCAAGTTGGAGAGGATTTTGAATGTACTACCTCTATGATCTTACTTTTTTGTGTTTTGTTCTCATTATTCCTGTCTTTGTTGGATCCCCATATTCCATTTTCATCGTAAGGATTAACAAACTTGTTTTGATTTCTTTGTTTATTTCTGATAGGCATTCACTATATTTATGCAGTCACACTAGAGACCAAATTTCCTAAACCTGTTTATCAACACCCTTTATAATAAGTTAAAAAAAAATGAAATTCATTTTTAGAAGCTGTAAAACGATCTAGACGTCTGCACAGAAAAAAGCCGTCTCTGGATGAGATGGTCAACTTGACTCTCTAAATCAGTGCTGTCCAAAGCCCAAAGCCAGTCCTCAAACACTGATGTTTTTCTTTCTTTTTTTTTCTTAAATATTTCTTTAGTGTTACTCTAGTATAACTGATTTAAGTGGATGGGTCGCTACAAGACCTTTGCAGACCTTCCTGACAACTGACCAGCTGAGTAGGGAATTCATTCATTTGAATCTGCTGGGTTGAATCAGGGAAACATCTCAACATGAACCTGGGACCACAATTCACACAATGCTGCAGAAGAGGAAAGCCATAGCATGGTTTGAACTACATGTAGTTTAAACATAGGTTCGGGAAAAGGGTCACACCTCAACCACACTTCTGATTACGTAGCAATCTACCCATACTAAGCTCAACCATCCTTCACTTTCCGTTATGTTCGTTCAAACCAACCCTCCGTTATCCACATCCGGACATCACCTTATCCCTATTTATGCTCTTCATCCCATGTCGGTCATCCTTACTTAAAATTTTCATTCTTCGTTGGCTCGTCCTTGTTCAATATTATTCCGTCTGCAGAGGTCCTACGTTATACAGGGAAAAAGCTGATTCCTGAAGACACCATCCCCACACTGAGATTCCTTCTCCCAAGTCTCCATCAATAAGCTTCCCCGTACGACCCATCCACTCGACCCCTTTCTTCAATAAACCTTCAGTCTTTTTATTGTGTCCTGGTCCTTGCTAGTGAAGGATTATTAACTACCTGGCTGGCTCTGCTCTCAGCCTCAGCCTCACTTTAGAGCTGTGGTTTGGTTTTCTTCATCTTGCTGTTTATTGGAGCGGTGTCTTCAGTGCAGTTACCTTTTGTATCACCGGGGTCTCTCGTGGTCCGGCAACTTAACATTTTTGATAAGTGATTACTTAAGTCAGGACCCACCAAATAACGAGTCCTTAAAGTATAATTAAAACAATCAATACCCTAGCAAACCACATCTGTAAAGAGTTTCATGAAGGTGGTTTGCATTTTCTAAATGTAGAGGAGCACATTTTAACAGCAAGCCTAAAAATGGATGACATTCATTTTCTTTAGTTTTAGAGATGATGGAATCTGACTTTGGTTGTCAAACTGATGTATGTTGGCTGATGGCTGTCAGCTGTAAAGTGAATTATGGCATCAGGCAAAATGAAAAGAAAAACACATTTCCACATCACTTGCTAGGGAGTTATGAAGCTAATTTTAGAGGTGCTAGGAAAACAAACCCAGGTACATCATTAAAAAAAAAAAGAAGTAGACTCCGAGGGAAGGTTGAAAAGTTCATTTTGGTGAATTGAGGAGCCAAACTAAACACCTAGGTTGTTTTCCTCCCTCTTGCTGCAGCATTGGTCATGGTCCAGCTGGTGTTAGGAAAGAAGATGAAAGAAGCTGATAAAAAAGAAAAAAACCTGGCATGCTGCTGCTGAAAGTGTCAGAATCAAGACCTATTAGTGCTTCAAATCATTCAGTGAAAGTTTGAGATTTAGGGGATCATACTGGCGGAAGCCTGGACACAGAAACACTGAAACCTCCTCTGTCTCCTGTAAATCTCGGGCTGTCAGGTGAAAATGCAGCTGGAGAAAATTTAAAATAAGGCTGCCGACTCAGATGATTTTACTCCCAGGGTCCAAAAATCTTGTTTTTTGGTTTAATGTGTCTAGATCCAAACAGGAGAGATCATGAAAATGTACAGCAGCAACATGGAGCAAAAGGATGAAGAAATTTAAACCATTTCTTCCCTGGATTATCCTGCAAATTGTTCTGGCTTGGAGCTCCAATAAGGATAGGGGAGTATTACATGTTTCAAAGAGATATGACTGCAGAAACATAAAACTCCTTAAATCACAAACAACTACTCGCCTGAGGCCTATTTCTTCCAAACACTCAACCCTGACATCTCGATTTAAAACTATGATCTTCCCTGGCCTTCTTCCAAAATGTTCATTACCTATTCTCATTTGTATGCAGAATTTCCTCATTTACAGCAGTACAGTAAGTCTACATTCAGTTTGAAGATTTCTTTAAAATCTCTAAAATCACGAGAAAACTGGTTTAGTTGACATTTTGAACAGCGCCGAAAGTCACACTTTGATCAGATCAAACATTCTTCACAAGAATGCAATTTATTCATCAGTAATCAAACTTGTATGACCAGGGTTCTAAGTATCCTGCAGTGCCTACAATTGAGCTTAAATTTATGCATGACTTCAGCAGGTCTCTTGAACATGTACCCCAAGTGAAATTGAATTGTTTTGTTGAAAACCATCAGAGAAAGATCCTTACTCAATGTTGTAGTAGGGCTGCAACCAATAACCAGAGAAGAAACATCAGAGGGTCAGTATTGCTCAGAGATAATTGGGTGTAGTTGTAGGTCTAAAAATCAAGTTGTATGATTGATTATAACACTGAAGTACATGATGTCCCACAATTTCTATCCTTGATCGCATTCTCAACATAAAATAGAAAACAGCCCCTTAAGCCCTTGTACTCTATTGCCTCAAGTTCACCTGAAATCCCTTTAGTCTTATTAAAGTCAAGATGATGTAAGTCTTCCACTAATGCCTCCTGACCATTCCAAGTACCACTCATAAATATTGCACATTTACACAATAAATACATACATTTAAGCCTACTTTATGTGTTCTATTAAACATTTATGACCTCTGCATAATGATTTCTAAAGTAAATGTGCAATTAATGGACTGCAGGCTTAAAAGCTTAGAAAAGACTATTACTGACAAATTAGTTTTTTATCTTTATCACATTGCAGCTCCATGCCAGTGAGATAGTGCTGCTCCTTCCACACCTGAGCAGACAGTTGTCTGCATTTCTCCTGGTAATGACATCAGAACCCGGGCCTGGTAATGTATGACCTACAGGTGTTGACAAGGCACCTTGACCCTACATCTTCTGTGAGGTGAATGAGGTTGTGACTACATGCGACTACATGCCTTATTAATGTCAGTACTGATATATCTCAGATGCTTATCCATTTCAAAATATAAAAGTTGATGTTCCCATATGTTGTTCTCTGGGTTTGCTTCACAATAAGTTGTTGTTCTGTCACTTTAGGATGTATCCCAAGTCCAACACACTTGATTTAAATGCCAATCACTTAAACTTGAATAGCATTCAAGTTCCGGAGTCGTGCTCATGACCTAAAAGTTACAGGAGTGGAATTTGACACCTGTTTGCCAAAAGAAGCTATTTTCTGGCATTTACATTGAAGAACTCTGGAAGAATAATTCAGAACTTCTCCTTTCATCTTTCATTAAAAGACTGGAGCAACTCCCTCCTTACTGCAGACAAACTATTGATCCATCTGCTGCTATTTCCAATATGCTTAAATTCATCTAACTGAGGAAGAGATTTTCCTTAAAGCTGACGGGACTATTTCATGTTTTCCAGTTACTTAGCATTGAATAGAGTAATAATATGACTGGGTTCTTGGTCAGTTTCGACACGAGACAAAAATGGCAACTTCCAAAAAATTGATGTTAAAAAAGAAGGTGAGGGTTGGGGAGTAAAATTACAAATAAAGTAATTACTGAAGATCTGCTAGCCAAAATCCAAAAAATGCAAAAAACATAATTTTTCATAAAACTCAGTGTATGAATTAAGGAGCAAGGCCTTCCAACAGAAGCTCAGAAACAGACATAGAGCTCCTTTAATAGATCCATTAAATGTTGGATAAGGACCCTGACTGAAATACTCACATCTAAAGTAGCATTCAAGGACCTATCAATATTACAGTGCCCATTAAGAACATCAGATTTTGTAATTACACTAATTGGAGTCATTTGTAAAACAAATAGACTGGAGCTGCTTAAAAAGTGGCCCAGGAGCATTGTGTGTGAGATGAAGTTGATAAAGTGGCTGCCTCTGTGTTTCTATTTCGTTTCCCAGCTCACCATAAATAATCCAGAAAATGTCCTAATGAACAATACAGGTGGGAAAGTCATGAATCCTGGAGGTCCCGCTACCATTTGGTAAAAAAAAGAAAAGAAAAAGAAAACTGCTGTTTTCGGGTGACTTGGAAAGCAAACATTCCCAGCTAATGACCGGGTTTTAGAGCAACCGGTATGGCTGAATGAAGCCTAACTAACCTGCTGGGGGAAAAGTGATATCTGCAATGAGACCCTCCACAGGCAAAACCTCTCCAAACCTCCAGGGGTGTGTATAGATGAGGGAGGCTGCTAATGAAGCAAGTAAATAAGAATGATTCCGTTATGTGCACCTGCATAAAAAGCGTAAAAATTCTGCTTCTGGAGAATTTAAGAGGGAACAAACCAGCCAGGTGCTCCTGATCACATGTACTGATTGAACAACCATCATCTATGCGGTCACCTCTATAAAAAGAGTTTGAACAGCATGGAAAAACATCAGCTATAACAACAGAGAAGCAACTGTTGGTGTTGATTGATAAGAGAAGTGTTCCAGGGTCATACCCAAAGTATTTAACGTCCATTTTTTGCAGAGAGAAAGGTTTTAAAATGTTCAAGAAAGTAGTCAAATCTTCTCAGGAATGGACATCCCAGCGATGTCATCTCAAGGTTGACGCATAAAACGCAGAGAAAGTCTTAAAAAAATCTTCAGGCCTCCAACTTCTAGTAAAACTCAGGGCACTTATTACAGCTCTGTTAGAAAGGTTACATTAGAAAGATTTGATCTTAGGAATTTATTAAAAGAAGAACCGAAACAGAGATTCTAGCACCTGAAACAAGATGCTGCAAACAATCCACACACAGACACAGACATTTCCATAAACATAGAAAGCATTTTGATATTTCAACACCACAACAAAAAGTTAAGGAAACGTAACAAAGGCATTGCATATCTTTCAGCTTAACTAAAAAAAAAATTAAAAATGTCAGCCGGTTCTCAAGTCGTTATGCCCACCATGACTTCACTGATGTCCCACAGTTTCGATGCCACTTCCTGATCTGTGGCCTTATCCAGAAGTTCCACAGGCTTATAATCAGCAAAGCACTTCCCCTGCACACCGTCAACATCTGGGCTGGAGGCCAAATACACTGAAGTCTGAGCTCCCTCCTCCGGGCTTTTAAACAAGCCCCGGGAGATCAGGTTAAAAAGGGGCTTTGCTAAAACCGGAATGTGTGCATGCCGTCCCAGGTTAGTCCTCACGATGCCTGGAGTCAGAGCGTTCGCTGTTACTCCACTGCCCTCCAGACGGCGGGCAAGCTCGTAGGTGAACAACAGGTTGGCCAGTTTGCTGCGACTGTAGGCAAAGGCCTTGTCGTAGAACTGCTCGCTGTTCAGGTCTTCGAAGTTAATGTCACCGTGTTTGTAGAGCTTGGAGGAGACCACCACGACGCGGCTGGGCGCCGAGCGTTTCAGGAGGTCCATCAACAGGTGGGTAAGCAGGAAGTGACCGAGGTGGTTGACCCCGAACTGCATCTCAAAGCCGTCCTCTGTTTTGGTGTAAGGACACTGGTAGAGTCCAGCGTTGTTGATCAGAACATGTAGCCGAGGTTCCTCCTGTTTAACAGCGCAAAGGAGAAACTCAGTGGATTTATGCTGTTCAAAACTAATGAACTCCACAGATGTAGAGCCTCAAAGAGGAAGGAAGCAGGACTTCAAAATCCTTTACTGGTGAAAATCTATTACTTGTGTAATTTGTATTTAGACAAAAAGAAATCTCAGTTTTTATTAGCAGAATAGCTAAACCTCAATGAGGCTCTACAGAATGAATGTCAGGTGGCTTGAGAACGACGACAATTGATTTGTTTTAAAATTTACCTTACAACTTCAGTAAATCCTGAAGACAAATAGCTATATTAATGCAATGTATGAATACATGTGACATGATGGGAGTCTGGTGTGTAACTAAGCATTGCTAGTTTCTGAAAAGTGGATGAAATGAGAAAGTTGTTATTTTTCTAGTTTTTGTTTAGTTTTATTTTTTTTGTCTGGAATCTGTGAGAAACTATAGGGTCTTGTTAAGTGACAGATTTTATTTGTAAATAGTTTAATTGTAATTTAGGAAGAATTAGAAAAAAAAACTCACATATTTTATAATGCCTTTGGGTAGAATAAATTACTTTACTGAATGCAACTTATTTAGACTCATGTTTTGCGGACTGGACATTTGAAACATGTATTCAACAAATTAAAAAAAATAAATCTCCCTTTTAATTCAACCTAAACTATTATCCTGCACAGAAACGTACAAAGACGTGCCTGATAAAACCCGTTTAATGATCAACAATCCTATTTACCTTTATAATGTCTTCACAGAAGGAGCGCACAGACGTCAAGGAGGCCAAGTCCAGCTGTTTGACCATGACCTGCCTGCCGTCTGCCCCGGTCTCCTGCCGGATGTCCTGCGCAGCCTCCTCGGCCCTGGTTCGGTCCCGACAGGCCATGATCACCCGGCCCTGGAGCTTCACAATCGCCGCTGCTGTAGCTTTCCCGATCCCGCTGTTCGCTCCCGTCACTATCACAGTCTTTCCCTGCATCATGTTAGCTGGTAACGCCTGTTTACAGAGCTGCTGCTACAGTTAGCGTCACGTGACAATAACAAGGAAGAAAGACTTCACTACCCAGAATTCTCATGGGGCACGGTTGGCCATTAAAAAGCCGGGAGTAAAATCTGTTTGATTTTGAAGATGATATTTAAATTAACGTGATATTTAATATAGACGTTTTAAAATTATTATTCAAAATCAGTTTCAACTCTTTGTAGTTGTTCTTGACGAATTACAAAAGCATTGCACATGTGCAATTATGTCTAACTGCTATGTTGCTAATTACTGCTCAGACTTAAACGTGGATCGGAATTAGTCCTGGAGAAATGGCAGAAAAATATAGCCTATATAATTATAAGGTTAATGACAATAACTAAGATGCCTGCCTATATTCCTCCCTTCATATATAAACCTGTAAGATAAAAACATTCATTCAATAAAAATATCATTTGTTATTTTTATCTATTTATTGGAACAATCAGCAAGTGGTCACAGGTGCACAGATTGGTAAGTAACTTTAATTTCTTGCCCCTGACCACTATACAATTATAGTGGTCAGGGGCACTGACCACTATAATTGGTCAGTTGCTTTCATTCATATTGGAATGAAAGCAACAATCTAACCCACTTATTAAATGGCTGGCTGAGAGTGTTATATCACGTTGTAATATGTGTTTATTTGATTCTTTCATTCACGTTTGAGAAATCCTTGAAGTTTCCATGGCAGTGACTCAGGAGTGCCTAAGCGCTTGCTCATATAAAGTATCACCTATTTCCACATAGTTCCTCTTTGGAGCTGCCATCTCCAGCTGAGCTCCTGCCTCACAGAACCGTCCTCCACAGCGTTTTCCCCACTCAGTTCCTCCAGACTAGCGGCAGGAGGAATTAGCAAACATCTGGGAGAACTGCAAGTTTTCTGAGCTTGTCATGTGAAGTACCTCTCAGACCAAAGCCTGTAAAAACAGCATTCCGTCATATCCACACCATTCCAGGTCAGTGTAGACGTTTTATCCATACTTCTTTAGAAAGTGAACTTTAGAGAATAACAAAATTAAAATGAAAACAAAAAACAGGTAACGATTTAAGGTTTTATGCAAGTATTTTGGGGAATTCGTGTAAACTGCATGTTCTTAAAGGGTATGAACTGTTAGGAGAATAGTATTAACCCTCATAGTCACTTTTAAATGTAGTTTAATTTCCTCTGTGGCTAAATGGTTATGCTTGACCATCTCAAATAGCAACCAAACCCCATTACATTTAAAATGAAAGCTGCATGCAACTTCCAATAGCTTTTTGTGAACTTTTAACTTGATCTCATAAATTCCGTCATCAAACTGTTCAGTTGTCACTATGTGTCATGAATATATAGTGTCATTTACAAGCTGTTAAAGGGTGTGAATCAGTCTGACTCTGGTCAGATAGTCTCTTGTGTCTCACATTATGGATTGTTGTACTGACAGACCTTAAAAGGCACTGTGGTGACCTGTGTTATGATTTGGCTCCTTATAAATGAACTGAGATGAGGAAGTCGAAGACGTGGTGACGTTCATAGACAGATGTGAACATGAGTCTGTTGGGTTAAAGATTACTGTCTGTCCACAAACCATGTTGAATACCCTGCATTTATGCTGCACTGAGGATCCACATTCACAGAGTATGTGAGACTCACCACATTGACATGCTACTGAAAAACCTCATATTATTCTCACTGGATTCTCAGATTTCCTAAATAAATCAATGAAAACCTTTAGAGACCCCTGTGGCCTCATGCCAAGAGAAACATGGATTCAAGCCCCTCCACTTCCACCGCTGGTACCGAGGCCGAGCCTGTCGTGGTTGGTTTCACAGTTGGGGCTCCACCAGCAGCAATAATGTGGTAATAACATCTGTAACATCTGGAAAGCATTGGAGCAAGAGCCGAGCTTGTAGCAGACAAATGAGCCCGGTTCCAGCAGCTGAGAGGGAAAGCAGCTCTGCTCTGCAGCTTCCCATCACTCCAGTAGCTGCTGCGCAGCTGCCTATGGAGAAAAATAACTGCTGGATGCTTGGACAAACTATGGGGAGAAAATGAGCATATTTATGAGTGCACAGAGGAACTAAACAAAGCAACAGTGCACAGGGGGATCTTATTAAGGGGCTTAAAGGCCACAATGATGCTTGAGAAATAGGATAAGATTATGATTTTCCATCTTAGTCTTAGTTGTTAATAAATAGAAAAGTTCAAGTTCAGTCTCCAGCACTAACAGTGAGTGGTCTGTTAACTACGATTCTCTACCATTTCCTGAACACATGCAAGATGATCTGGTCAAATCCCATTCCAGCCCAGCCTTAATGCCTCTGATCAAAGCAGTCCTTTTCAGGTGCTGAGGAGAAAGCATTCCATCCCTCCATCAGTCCTCCTACGCCTTATTTGCCTTATTCTGCAGTCTTGTGGAATACTAATTAATTCTTATTAACTGTACAGGAGGTTATTAGTGGCAATTTTGAGGCTAATTAGGCTAATTTTACTTATCTGTCCATCCATACTCTGCTGTTTACCCAAATCCAGGTAGCAACTGCTAATGGCAAGCTCTCCAGCTCCTGACACTGAAAGCTTCACCTTTTTGATTGAGAACCCTGTTCACCTTGAAACTGTTGGCACAGGGTTTGCTTATCGAGCTCCATCATTCACCAAAATGGCAAAAGGTTTCTTTTATATGATTTAACAAAAATTATCAGGCTGAAACATACACTTATAATGCACATTTCTTCTAAAAATGTGTAAAATTATTTTTTTCTTTTTTAAAGTTTTAAAAAGCCAAACTGTGTTTCTGTAAACATAGGTTAACATGTTAATATCATTTTCAGCACCAAGGTACTGGTCTGACATGTCTATTGTCCTAAATGACCTCTGGAAAATGTTGGTCTACTGGAAGATGTTCCATTTAACGTCCTGCTGGTGTTCACTTGGTTATGATACAGGCTCCTAGTTTTGCTGTCCTGAGAGAGGTATATTTTATCTTAAATACCAAACCTTCATCAAAAACTGAAACAGTGGTGTTATATAAATACAACTAATTTGCTCTAAATTTGTTTTCAATGTAAAATATCTGTGTGACTTGAAGAAGTCTTTACCCCAGTTGACAGGTAAAGCTCTGTCCAACTAACATTTTCAACTTGAAAATATGACGCAACAGGGTTCGTTTTACTCTTTATTTTATTTTTACTCTTTATTTTCAACTCCACCAGCAAGAAAAAAAAAAAGATGAACTCATGTAAGAGCTTTCAGACTGGGTTGTTCTAACATTGAGTTGAAGAAGACGGCAGGCAGTGTTTATTATCTTTTCTTGACAAATGATCACATCGTCATAATGATAACTGAAGATTTCAGGCCAGAAGATGACATTTTAAATAAATCTTTCTGTTTGGAGTTTCGTCATCACATGGAGCTGCTCAGCAGTGACTCATTTACCTCCTCACTCAGGTTAACATGTTTATTTATCAGAAACAATGCTCTTCGGCTTACAGCACATCAGCAGCAAGTCTCGTTCGCCTTTTGGTTTTTTTGTTCTTTCCAAACATAGCAACAGCAGAGTCCTCACATTCCCACGTTCAAATCCATGTTTTCACACAAGGAGGAGAAAAAATAACTAAACAATTAAAGAACTATCTATCATCCAGCTAATAAAAAACAGCTTTAACTGACATAATGTATGGCCTGGACGACAGCAGCGGTCCCAGCGTGTCACTCGGCTGAGCCAAGACTCTGCTTTGATAAATGGAGGCCGGTGCTCAATGCGGAGGTGAAGAAACGGGGCCAGGTCCATCTCAGTGCTGAAGCACAACATATACAGCCCGGTGCTCCCTATATACCTCCGTCTGCAGGGGACTCCGAACCCGCTGCGCCCCTTCAGGTGTCCGACACACGCGTCTCCAAGGTGTCAGAGGCAGAAATGTGTCAAAATGACATATTTCCATCGTTATTATAGGCTACAAGCTCTCAGCTGTCATGTTTCTTTAAAGCCTTGTTGAAGTTCAGCGTGAGAGACTACAGCTTGACGACTTACACAAGTAAACAAAAGGATCCGCACGTAGAAATATCGCTTGGCCAAAGTTTTTCTCAGTGTTTAGTTTACTTTGAAAAACACAGATCTTCACAGAAGAAAATTTTTATTTAATTTGAGAAAACTCCAGAGTTGGCCTGCGTTATCCTCCAGCATTCCAGGAAGCTTCACTATAGGGACAGCAGAAGAAAACCTGAGCTACTATAACTTAAGCCCTACTAAAAAGAAAAGTTTAAAGCCCAGTCGATGGACAAAGTCTTGGAGCTGGTTCCACTGGAGAGGAGCCTGATACCTATAAACCACCAGTACGTTTTTACTCTAAGAGCCAAGTGTCCCATTGGGAACATGGGGAACAATCAGTTCTTCGATTTGAGATGGAGCTTATTTATTCAGAAATTAATATCTAAACAAAAAACATCTTAAAATACATTATATGACAGATACCTTGTGAAGAGAAGCTAAAATTAGACGTTTTTAATCTCACATTTGTATTTTTCTTCCTGTATTTTTGATTACCAAAAGTTATTTCAGTGAATTTATGTCCTCGCCTATATTAAAGAATTACAGCAGTCAGGTTTAGAAGTAACAAATGTGTCAACCAGTTTGTTTTATCGTCTCTCTGGAGATGAAACATTTTAATCGTATTAGAGCTGGAGGACATTTTAACGCTTTCAATAGAAGATCTCTGACTAAGCAGACTGCCTCTCTTCTAAATTTATAAGCATAAAATTTACATCAGACACATTTTTATGACACCAGACGTGCTCTGTTCTGATTTACTGAGTTGACTTTTTGGATAAACTTATTTGAGCATCAGAAAATTGCTCAGATATGTTTGAACTGTGTGCAAACTCGAACTGTAATGATACACCCAATATTTGTTAGTAATTTCTCATTTCTATTTTGAAAAGGGTGTGTTTTTATGTTTAGGATATCATAGTGCATGAAATACAGAAGTGAATAAATCTTTAACCTGGAGGAACTGATTCACCATAGGTCTACTTCTCCTTTCATTACATGAAAATATTCATGTAGTCATGTATTAGATATTTACAACTGCAGCTCACCTTCACTTGGACACCATAAAAATCTGGATGAATTTGCTCATATATAAATAAATTGCTAGGCATGGATTAGAAAACCATAAATCCATAATTTACAAGAATCTTGATAGTAATTTACTGTCAAGGACAAATATGCCTTACTGGCAAAGTCCAGTTTTGTTTGTGATACCAAATATTCACCATCTTCTGAAAACCAGTGGCATTTTGGCGACTAAGATATACATTTTGAATAATTTATTGTGAAGAACCTAAAAAGTCATATATATATCAAGAAGTGAGGACAGCTTCCTCTGAACTTTGTGCTTGTGTTGGTGCCGATATATAAGTTGTGCTTTGTGAATTCAATATTTGCACATAGCGGACAACAATTCCAAGCAAAGCCTCCTGCTCCCCAAAATTCAAGCCAACACCACCTTTAGCAGAGAATTAGTGAATCAGGCTCTCTTAAGAAAAAATAATCTATGCGCTTCAGTAAATTATAAAAAGAATTCAGCATCTGCACACTTCTAAAGTTTGAGAGGTATGGAAGAATTCCAGTGTCAAAAGTATCTTTCAGTTCAGGCTGATCGTCTCGTGTGAAACAGGCAGAGTTTCCCAGATGATTGCTCAAAGCTGTCATGTCTGCTGTGATCTTATTGAGAGCTGCTC
Organism: Micropoecilia bifurca; assembly: GCA_903067075.1. Taxonomy (NCBI): domain Eukaryota; kingdom Metazoa; phylum Chordata; class Actinopteri; order Cyprinodontiformes; family Poeciliidae; genus Micropoecilia; species Micropoecilia bifurca. The sequence goes on along the minus strand of CAEGAF010019889.1, from coordinate 7,285 downwards.
TGCATTCTTCATTATTGCAAAATGAATCACCTTTAAGAAAATGGGCAAATGATTATCATGTAATATCATGGGGCTTATATTTCAGTATCACTGTTTCATTCATAAACAACAACACTCCTCCACATCTGGTCTGCAGTCAGCGCCATGGGAACATGGAAATCAGCAAAAAAAAAAAAACCTCCTTCTGTAGCCAAAGAAATGTTTCACGAAATGTCAGAAAGCTCTTTTATTATCATTCCTCTTTGAAGAAAAGACTTTTTTCCTGTCTCCGTGTGTGAACTCAGAAGAGCTCACAGCAGCTGTAAGGAGATTAAAATCAGCACTGCAGCCAGTTCCTGCTGAACATATACAGACATTTGTATGCACAGCTCACCTGCAGGCACCAGCGGTTTTCCGACACCCCGGCACACTTTCCCAGCCCTGTTTGTCTTCACTTCCCCACATCAGAGGTACACACTTCTTTAATGTCAGGTAAGCCTCTCGACGTGAGGCACTTACAGCCACTTCTGAGAAAGCACCAACTCCACCTACATGCATTTAGCTGATTAGTTTCCTGTGTTACACTCATTCCCAGGTTGATCCCCCGGCCCTTTAGAAGAGTTAAAAAATAGTTCAGATTTTTAGCCATCAGAGTTTCTCCAGGGATACGCACTGACAGGCCTGACCTCGGCTACCCCTGCTGGTGATTACCATCCACTAGGATGAGGCCTCACAAACCTCAGATTTGACCCTATCTTATGGATGGTTTTACAGCAACAACAACAAAAAAAGATCCGTAGTTGGATTCATCGAACGCAACATGTGGTTTGATTTATTTCAATTGAACAGAACAAGACAGAGAAAGATAAGTCCTCAGAGTAAACCATCAGCGGGGGGAAAAAAGTCAATTTCTCTCTTGCGCTTGAAGTGGGGCTTAAAGTTAATCACGTCTTTATTCATTGCACTTTATTGTGGTCTGTCTGGATCAACTGGGAGGAAAAAAAAAGAATAACAGTTTTTAAACTTTGTTTTGAAAGGTCCTCTGTGAACCTCTGAGGTCAGTCTACTGTCAGGAGTTACGTTTTACAGTCACGTTGTTTTAACTTTTAGCTCCTTGCTGTTTCGCTGTCTGGAATCCAGTAGTTCAAGTCATGCGTTGCAACCAAACCGAATACGTTTCAAAATACAAAAAGTTTTTGAGAATGAAAACATAAATCTTTGATTAAAACAATCATTTTTTGTTGGTAATAGATGAAATAACCAATATTTACACTGTTACTTAGTCACTACTCTAAACCATTGATTCTGTTGATGGATTCATGTCGCTTATGCCAAATTCTGACCCGTCCATCTGAAATCAACACTCAGCAAGTTTTGACATACATGACCCTGGTAATTTGAGCTACCACTGCCTTTCTATCACCTTGAACCAGTCTGCCTATTCTCCTCTGACCTTTTACATTTTTGGCCACACAACTGGATCTTTTTCTGGCTCGTCTCTGAAAACCTATTAGATGTTTATACGTTTGAAAATTCTGGCAAATTTGCTGATCCTGTAATACACAGACCAGGCTGTCTGGTACTGACAGGAAAGTCATGTTTAAAATCACATTGATTCTTGGTTAAAATTTCTAAAGTCATCTTCACCATTCATGACCTCTGTAACTGTCTGTTGCATCACATTTGCCACACTGATTCCAGTTTGGTTCACCCTAATGATGATGCCTGAGTTGTGACATAACAGGAAGTAATTCTTATTCCCATGTTTGTAAAACGGGAGATTTTAAACCCCATGATTTCTTCAGAACTTGCTTTCCTCCTGTAAGCTCTGTGTTTAGCCAAGATTAAAGCAGGAGTGATACATTGCAATGCACTTTGCAAAGTACAATTAGAAGGATGTAATTTGCCAGCTGTGCTAATCCATCATGTGAGTCTGTACTGTCAGCCTGTGCTACGTCAGGGGCAGCTCCATTCACCCACATCCCTCCTTCTCTGCTCATTGATTTGCACTTATTACCCACTCCAGAGTCATTTTGGGGATATGTAAACAGCTTAACAGCAGGCATGTTCCTGTACGGCGAGGGATGACTGATTGTGCTCGGCTGAGTTCCACGCATCGCGCAGAGCCACGGTCCGCTTGCAGCTCCCTCCTGCTCCGGTGGAACCTGTGATCAGCACACTGCAAAGTGTGGTAGCCATTTTCCGCATTAACACTCTGACCCCCATGCTCACTGTTGGCTCTGATGTTAATCAGGTTTACAGGCCACGGAGACGACCGGGGAAGGAGGTAAACAGCTTCTCGTTGTAGAAGTCCAGACTCCACAGTGCTTCATGGAGGTCTACTCAGCCACTTAGAAAGAAGATTTCATCATGATTCACAACTCTGTGGTTAGATGAGGCAGTGAAGGATGAAATATCGTAATACTGGCTGACTCCCCTGAACTGTGTATTGACTCCCTTGGCGCTGCTCTAACCAGCTCTGTTTATAACCCCTCAAAGCTTGGTTGTTTTGGCACAGCCAGCGCCTCACACGCCATGAATTATAGGTTCCTACATTTTCTCTCTGGACCTCACTCACTCCATTTTAAACTGTGTCATGTAATCAGTGCACTTTGTGGCTGTCAAACTCTGACATTCCACATCTGGTGGAAGAGAAATGGCAACCAGGTTGAAACTGCTCCTCCACCAAGACTGAAGCTCCTTCTAGCCTGAGGAGAGATAACGTCTGATGTCATCTGTCGGGGTTATGGTTGTGCGAGAAGGAATTACTTGCAGTTTTGTACTCAAAAACAAAACAAAGAAGCCGGAAGTGAATATTTGATCTGTGACAGGACGCAACAGGGGAAAGTAGCAGCCACCCTCATTTTACCATATTTGTTGCTACCTTTTTTTTTTTTGTAATTGTGAAATTCTGAATTTATTGTAGTTTTACACTGACTGAATCCTGTTAGAGACTGAGTCAAATCTGATTCCATCCTGGTTTTGTGATCATCACAAAGTATTTATGTGGTAATCATCATCAGTCTGGATGCCTCCATAAAAAGCATTTGGCAGATTAAAGCTTTGGAGCATATGTGTGGACATCCAATCAGATTCACCAGCAGTTTTGACCACTGAATGCTCACAGTAATCAAAGCATTGTATAGGAAAGCTGCTTTTAATTAAAAAAGCATGGAAGGATGGCTTACTTTTGGCAAAGCTGCATCTAAATAATACAACCTAGCATGGCGTATTAGCTCATACCATTGGTTCAAACTCTCAGACATAGAGGTGGAAACATTTTGCTTTGGGATTTTTTGACCTGAGCACCTTGCAGTCTCTAAGTCGACTAACCCCTTCTGCATACCAAATAATTATTGTCAAATGTGAGGCGATCCTGGCGATGACATTCCAAGCCCAAGAGAATCTCAACAGTTTATTGTTGCTCCCAAGATTAAAGAGGAGTTTGTCCTGTAGCTAGGTAACATTGCTAACTAAGTATTAGCTATTTGAGATTTAACAACCTGAAAAATATCAAAAGTGGAGAAAATATGGAACTGAGCTTCACCAAACCCAGCTCTAAGAATGTCCAGAAGAGAAATGCATAAATAAAAGTTGCTAGCAATTGTAAAACAATTCAAACAATTAAGACTTCAGGGCAGGGGTCAATATCTGTGTCCCACTGGAAAGACGCTAAAATATTTAAGCACATAGCTTTCATAGCAAGATGTATGCATGAAACAGAGGACCGTTCTTTGGCTGGAGAAAAAGGCATTTCCAGCTTTAAAAGTGTTGCAACTCAGCTGCTTCACTCAGCGCGCCGTCCTCCACGGCCTTCCAGCTGAAAATACCACGAGGTCGTGGGGAATGGGAGTGTGTTGAAATTCCAGTGGCTAGGGAGCGACGGAGAGCCAAAAAATCAGTGAGTCATCATTACTGATTTACAACCCTATTGGCCTGAGCAGATATACGATGCTGATTCAGAGCTGTGGGCCAATAAAACCTCAGTCACTAGAAACCAAACCATGATCTGTTGGGGAAAACCAATCCAACCAATATGCGGCCATGCCGCTGTATAGATTATTGTTACCATAACGTCTCCTCGCCACCTTTCAACACATCACAATGACATCATGGTGAACCTGAAATTTTGCTGTTGGCTTAAATTCCAACATCAACAGTGTGTGTTTTTGCAACTTTCCTTGAATTGATAAATGATGCACGCAGAGCAGAATGATCATGTTTTGTAGAAGTAAGCCCTCCTGTTTTTCTTCACTGGTTTCAGAAGAGATAACAAGAACGACCTGACAAAGCCATGGGGCGGACCTGTTTCTTTATAGATCCTGTAACACAGATAAGAAGAGAAAGATATTTATTTTTAATTGGAATTCTTTGGTTTCTTTACCGCTCATTAGCATTGCAACATTCCTGTTTTCTCTGTACCCCAGAAGTGCTTACTAGATTCACATATGGTGACCAATGAAATATAGTAAGCACGTTGTGATTAGTTTGTGATGTGAGCATCAGTTTGTGTCCTACAGGTCAAAGCAGCAGCACAGTGATCCAAAACGTACATCACCCCATAAAGTGAAGAATTCACATTTCAAGAATTTGCAAAAGCCTAGTCAACGTCTGAACTTAAATCCAACTTGGATGATGTAACGTGACCTTAAACTGGCCATTCATGCTCTGAAAACCTCCAAGGTGGATGAATTAAAATGACTTACATAGAGTAGAGTAAATTCTCCTACTTTAATGTAAAAAGCCGTTTTAGTTGCTGCAAATGTTTAAAGGCAGCTGTTCTCACCAAGGGCGGCACAAGCACTTTTAGGTTAAGAGGGTAATTGTTTAGTTTTTCAACTTGGCACAACATTGTTTTGAAAACTGCTTTTTGTTTTCACCCAAGTTGTTGACCTGAAACATTTAAGTGTGAGAAAAAAGCAAAACCAGAAGAAATCTCAAAGGAGGGGAAACCAAATATAATTATTGATATATACTGAGTTTAGATTCTGCTGATTTCACCATCCAGACATTTTGACTTAATTTCCTAAAAACCTTTAGAACACTGTCCATTTTTTTGCACAAAAGCATTCATAGAGAAAAATTCCTTCAAAATGAGCCACTTAAATAATTTCTGACAGATAAGTCCTATCAGATTCTAAGATGGAGGTCTCTTCCAGCCTAAAAGAACTGGAACGCATGATTTCGCAGTGCTCTTGTTTCCCATGTTGCCGTGCCAGGCATTTGCACTTACATATCTGATGTAAAAACAAGTGGAGGATGACAAAATGGCAGCCTGATACGGAGTGTGGAGCAACCTCAAAAATATAGTAGGAGATTTATGAGGGAAGCAGAGCGCTAACATAAACTGTTGCCTGATATTTTTTCTTGTGAAACTGATGGCCTTGGCTGTCCTCCTTGTTAATTAAATGTTTTGTTCAAGATAAGGAGAAGTGAGTGAAGAACAGGAACAGCTGGAATTATGAGCCAAAAAGTTCCTGAAAATATGTCTCATCAAGTTCTAGAGGCTTGAGATAATAATCCATTTAATTGTTATTTTAAGTTATATTCTTATATAAAACTTTATATACTTTCATTGTTCAGCAAATGCCTTCATGCAGCAAAGAGAAACAGCTTTTAACATCTGCAGAGCCTTGGAAAATATTTTATTGCCATTGACATTTCTACATTTGGTCACATTTCAGCTAAAAATACCCATGTATTTTACTTAGATTTTATGTGGTAGAACAACACAAATACTGCATAATTGTGAATTGAATGGAAAATGACATCTGATTTTCAAAGTTTTTTCCAAATAAACCCAGGAAAGCAGGACATTCATTTACTCTAAAGCAAGGAAATGGCATCCATTGCAAACAAATCAACTTATGAGAGTCCACCTGTGTGTAATTAAATTTCAGAAAAAATAAACTGTTCTCTGAAAGATTTAGAGGTTTGTTAGCGAACATTAGCGAACAAACAACATAATAGAGACTAAAATAATGCAGCAGTCATGTTCAAGATAAATTTACAGAGAGGTTTAAAGCAGGGTTAGGTTATAAAGTTTCAAACTTTAGGTGAAACAGTTTTGTTTTTCCCTACATGCAATGTTCATGTTTCCAGACTTGAGGCTTCTGTTGCACTCAATTCCTTTAACTGTGATGAAAAGTAAATCTGCAAAACTATTATTTTTCCAATTTATCTTATTAAGCCGTATTTCTTTGGCTTTTCTCCAGCACAAGATTTGAGCTTAGCCAATAGGCTACACATGACCAGATGTTTCTGCTTCACCTCTGAAATATTTCTAAAATTAGAATGCCAGAACCTGTCATGATAACAACAATGCTGAGAAGTGCATGACAAAAAGACAACATGGTTATCTGAAATTTCTGTATTTAGTCATCTTACTTATAAAAACATTAATTTTTGGGGGGCAAATGGACCTGTCTGAATTCCAGTGACACACGACAGGCTGTTTTTCATTTCTGCAAAAAAAAAAAAAAAAAAAGAAAGAAAGAAAGAAAATGCCAGAGCTCACTGAAACGAGCCGACAGGCAAGCACTTCAGCCTGATTTTAATGTCCGTGTTCTCATGCTTTTAGAGCATCCCAAATTGGCACTCTGTGTGCAGTTGTAAGAATATCATGACATGAGCTGACATCATCATCAGAAGAGAACACAATCATCTGATCTGAGGGGTCTTGCTTTCAAGAGAGCAATCCAAGAATCCAGAGGAAAAGGGGGGGAAGACGCAGCAGCTGAATTTAATTTGCAATCTGCAGAGTGAGCGTTCAGAGAATCTGATGTGTAACACTTAGCTGAGAGGCTGTTGCTGTTTCATGCGGTGGATGCTATTAGATATTCAGAGTTTGGCTTGTTTAAGCCCCCCCCCCTCAGGTCCACCATGGATTATTGAAACCATTCAGATGAGAGGGGGTAAGACGAAATGAATCTCATGCAAGCCCGCTGGGTGACTGATTTCCTTTTGCAGCTTTAATGTGATCCGTTGGTGACTGTCCAAACATGAGAACTCGGTTGCTTTGAGTCAACATCAGCGAGATGAGAGAGGGGGCTTAATATATGAGAGGCACTACATGCTGAGTCGGGTTTGGTTTCAGATGGAGGCACCGAGACGTATATTTCTATAAATGCTTTCATACAGTGGAGGCAAGTTCCCAGCTGATATCCTTAATGCCAATCGAGGTGAATGTTCACCTGGACTCCATGACATAAACAGGGATTTTGAAAAAAAAAAAAAAAAAAAAAAAAAAAACCCAAAAAAAAAAAAAACAAAAAAACACAAAAAAAAAAACAAACATTTTCCATTT
>CAEGAF010019881.1:0-11226 GCA_903067075.1 Micropoecilia bifurca | reverse complement strand
CACACACACACACACACACACACACACACACACACACACACACACACACACACACACACACACACACACACACACCTCTAAGAGCTGCACACACATCTGCCGCCTCCAGCTGACTTCATGAATGCAGCTTGCGATTATGTTTATCAACACAGCCAGACATTTTAACATCATCATCTGGTAATAAAGACTTTTTATGAAAAAAAAAAATTAAAACCTGTAGCTTCAGTTTCCAGCAGACAATTTATTAACAAGATCCTTTACAACAGGCAACACACTAAACTACTTTTATAAGAACCAGTGAGGAAGGTTATTTGCCAACGGTAATTACTTCAGAACTGAACAAAAGAATAATTTCTAACTTCAAAATGAAGGCTGGGTACAGCCAGTGCTCCTCAGCGTACAACACGATGACTATCTTATTTCAATTCTGGTGAGCAGCCGCCTTGATAAATCTGCTTGTTTGTGTTTATTTGATTAATTAAGAAGAGGGGGAGGTCTCCTTCTGGCCGAGGCTGAGACGCCGAGGACGAGTGTTGACCTTTCCACCTCCAGTCTCCAGTGTAATCAGCGCTTCCTGAGTCTGAAACCGGCCAATTTGTTCTGCCAAAACAGAGTCCAACCTGGAAGCCGCAGTCTGCTGCTGGCTCCACACATCGGGATCCCAGTATAAACTGTCAGATGGATCAAGCGTCGGAAATCTGTTTGTAGGGAAACAAGTATCTTCAGCCAACTCAACTCTACAAACGCAGCTCTTTTAGGAATTTGGAATTTTTCGAAATGTTGTGTTTCATCGCAAGCACTTTTGATAAAATCCCTACTTTTTTCTTTTTTGCTGCTTTTAAAAACAACAACAGATAAGAGCTTCAGATATCGAGGCGGGATGTTATTAACCTAGATTTAGTCGTAGCCTCGACTGCAGCTGCTGCGGCTTCACTGCCAGACAAGAAGACCTTCGGGTTGCATTCAGCTCCCTCTTCTTTCACTAACATGACTGAATATTTGATAACTCCAGCTCCGCCACAATGAGCAGCTCTCCTGAAACAACAGCAGGCTAATGGAGTAAAGTCAGAAACACTGGCATTAATCACAGAGGACTTACTGAACGGTGTGCGAAATTTTCATTTTATTTTATTCAGCAGCTTGCAGAAACACAGTTGTCGGCCTCCGAATGAAGATTATTAAGCAAAATCAAAACTGAGAGCACATGTTTCCTGTTTTAATCATTTTGCTTTCTTTTTTTTTTAGTTGTTTTTTTATTTGAATTTTACAGTCTCGGTTCTGTGTGGTTGCCTTCAGAGTAAACAATTTCATAACAGCCTGAATATGAGGTCAAACAACTGCAGCTATGAAATAATCAGAAGGCGGTGAGCAACATTTAGAGGCTTGACTGTTTTGACAGAAAGGGCATCGTGATTTGTGATTCATCAAAAACAGACACAATTACTGAATCCTCACGTAAGAAAGGAAAAGAAAAAAAATCCAAAGTTCAGAGCTGTTCCAGGATTTCTAATTAGCTCTTGGTACATTCGTCACAAAGATACATATGAAAAGTCACTGAGCCTTGGCTCGGCTCGTGATTTCATTATTTGTAGATGCTGATGTTCTGAAAAAGGACTTAAATGTTGTCGGGTTGTGAAATATCCTGTTGTTAAAGCATGAAAGCTACAAGAAGTGAGAACAAAAGAGCTGGGCTGGGGAGAGGAAGCAACTGCAGCTAAAACCTGATCTCAGGGTCTGATTTCTATTTGTTTTTTTAAGTAGTCAAACCAAGCTGAGCCACATTCAGCTTTTTTCTGTGAAAGAAGTCAACATGCTGCCACATTTAATTTGCAAAACCTTCACAATCATACTAATAATACAGGGACGGATTTCCATTGCAGGAGTTTACAAAAAGGCTTTTCAAATCAAGCTAAAACACTCACATTATTTTCATATAACGTTGGGAATTCACAAGGACTGACAACAGATGGTGAGGAGTAAAATAACACAACTGGGATTGACACAAAGAAGCAACTTTTAGGGTTATTTGGTGATTCTACGAAGCACTATGACGGATTAATTATTTTCAGTTGAGTCTGATGGCGATTTGGCTTGCATGTGACTGAATCAGGTTCTCAGTTTTAGATTTCCCTTATCCAGTCGCTACAATTTAATTTGTTCTTTGTGTTGGAAATAAAAATAGCTTCAGCTTTCGACTGACTGAAACGTTGGCGAGTGAAGTGGGGAAGCTGTGATGGGGCTTTGACTGGACCCCTCATCAATCTGTCTCCTTGACAGCAAATAGATGCAGAAATAAAAGAGTTTTGCAGATCCCTGAGGGATAAAAGCTGGGGCTTGAAAAGTTTAAATCCGATCATTTTAATTCGCACTGATCATCTTTAAATCATCTCCATGCTGAAAAATAATCAAGAAACAGATGCAATGTTTTTATGTTAATGTAAACAATAGCATCTAACAAACAAATATCTATCATAACTACTAATAAAAACTTAGCCAATTGTACTTTGAGCTCATTCTTAGCAATACTTTGTTATTTAAACTAATACCTACTATGTCTCAGAAACAAAAAAAACTTAATGATGCACAATATATCACAATTTTATTTTCACCACAATGTTGGTATACACAATGTCAATAAATAAAAGAAGAGCCTATAAATTTACCAACTGTGTCACATACTTTTTTGATATTGTTTTGCCCTCATTTGGTTGTATAGAGGCTGAACTATGCATTATATATGGGTTTGATTGATACCAAATGAAAAGCCTAACCTGTGTGTTTTAAATGCCTTTTCTGTAAATGTCACATCATTTTTTTCGTTATCTGTGCAAAAGGACATCCAAACAACACAAGGCTAATTCAGAAATGTTGTTTTAATGAACATGCAGTGTTTGTGAATATCACCTACAGTCCTGACCAGCTGACCTCTGATCAGTGTTTACCTGCTGCAAACTGGAATCAGACTCGGTGCTGCAAGAGGATTTATTTATATAAAAAAATAAAAGCCCTGGTGATATTAACATACCGACATTGATTTTATGAACAGATTTAGAAACAAGTTGTTCAATACAGCACACTGACTCACAAATAACTCAGTGGCAAACAAACAGCCTCTGAGTGATACGTGAACTCATGGTTTTCTCACTGTTATGAACGTCGAGGTTTTAAATTTTAGGGTTAAAATAGAAAAATTAAATCCAATTTAACAGCAGTTTTAAACACTACGCTCCCAACATTTTGATTTGTTGTTGCTGATGTCTACCCAAGTTTAATGGTAGTTTTTTTTAATGTACTTGGCACACCTCTTATGCAACTATGAGCACCACGTTCCCATTAGTTTGGAAAATCCCTTTTCTTTTCAAAAAACGAGGAAACTCTGGCCGCAGAAGTAGAAAGAGTCAGATAAGTTGACTCTGCTTGTTTGATCTGAAATGCACTAACGATTCTGGAGAAGAACAAATATTTGGAAAGAAAAAACAGTAGGTGAAACATGTCAACCGTGGCAAACGGCAAATAAAATAAATAACAAAGATTTCCTGGAGATGATTCGTGTTTCTCATGCACAGCAAATGACCGCAGCATAAACACACACGTCCTGTTCACAACATTAATGGTCAGCATCTAATGTTTTTCTGCATATCAGTCACAAAAATATATTAGAGTATTTAATGAATGGATCTAAATGAACAAGAATAATTAATCTTAGCTATAATCCCTCAGCCAATCTGAAGGAACCCATTTCCTCATGATCTAACAATGTATTTTAACTTAATCACTTAAATAACATCAAACGTTATTAGAGAGAAGTAGAACCATTGAAGCTGAATAATCTGGATAAAATGGACATTTGTCTTGCTGTCCTTTTGAGATAAGTAGAGGAAAATTTATGGAGATGTTTTATTTGTCATCTTATGTGTATAAGACCTGAGTAGATTCTATTTCTTTACTTGCTGTGGAAACTAAGCTATGTTCACATCACAACGTTTATCGTTGCTGTTCTGCAGACAGACCTGAAGCTCAGCAGAGAGCAAATGAAGGAGCCTTTTATCTGTCAGATTATTGCTTCTATAAACTCTTTCAGACAGTTCATGGAACAGAGTGAAGATTAATGATCTGCGTATAGAGGTGTGCTATCATCTAAAAATTAAATTTCCTTTCGCTGCTCTCATACATTAGCCATCGTCTTCTAGCGCTGTTTTCCCCAAAGTCACTGTCCGAATATCTATAAATGTGCAAATTTCTGTGTTTTTAAACACTTTCTATGAATTAAACATTAGATAATTTTTTTGTGTTGAATCCTAAATCCAGCCTTAGAAATGAACCTTTTACAACTATTACTGGTAATTGATTCAGCTTGTTTGGGTGGAAACCGGACGAATACGTTTCAGGGACAAATGTTACACTTTTCTGAACAATGTTAAACAATGAGCAATAAGAAATAATAAAGAATCAATCCGTAAATTACATAATATCAAACAGGCTAATTACAGCTACTGAAACAGATGAAATGTCTGAGTAGTCTTAATATACACAGCAATCAAAACAAAGTTATGACATGAGTCATATGGGCAAATGGAAAATACGGATCAGTTTAAAGTCTGAAGTTGAAGGCTGGTAAATAAACCCACACAGAGAACAATCTTTGCTCTCTAGAACAAACATAGGTGAGGCTGGCTGAAAATAATTTTCCAAGATTGTAAGACTAAAATGTTCACAGAGTCATTATGTAAAACCGCATCAATAATTGTTCATTGCATATGGAAGAGAAAAACTGACAAAATTCAGTCTTATCTCTTGAAACTATTCATACATTGTATTTTTATGTAATATGTTTAAGACATAGAAACTGGTTTGTTGCTTGTCACTGGAATAAAGGGTCAGTGACACAGACAAACACACAACTCCAAACTGCACCTATAGTTTAGGGGAGTTGTTTGCTGCAAATTTGAAAGGTTTTAAAAGTTGAAATTTGAGTTAATTATATATTTGTTGGCCAATTAAAAAGAGACCTGGTGATAAATCTAAAAGGAAGATGCAGCAGAATGCAGTGCTGCGGTTGCTGCTTTCTGTGAGCAAAGCCTCTTAGTAGTCCAGTATTTTCACAATCAATTTTTTTTCTTGGTTGATCTTCTTTCTTCTTCTTTGACAGATTTCTCCCCTTCAGGGGTCACCACAGCGAATCATCTGTCTCCATTTAGCCTTGTCCTCTGCTCCCTCACACCGACTAACTTTACGTTTTCTTTCACATCGTCCATAAATCTGTTTTTTGTTTTCCTCTCTGCCTCCCTGCCATGTGGCTCCAATCTCAGCGTCTTCTACTGCTTAATGTCACAAGGATTTATTTAGTCTAGTTATTTAACTACAACTACCAGAAATGTTCCAGAGATTTTTTTTATTACTCACCTATTTTCTGTAAATGAATATGTCACCATAATCGTCTTGAATGCTTATTTAATATTTCTGTAAGTGTTGCTTTCAAGCATAATCTCCACTTGAATATGTCTTTACAGACCTTTAATTATGTACCATGTGCATTTAAACTCTGCTTTCCAATAATATGTTTGGCCAGATGGATGACCTTTCTTTGCTTTTGGTGTCAGCATCTCTAGATGTGAGTGATGAGATCCTGAAGCTCAGAAAGACATTTTGTAGGTGAAAATGTGTATTAATTGTTATTTAAGGTGCATAACATTCCAATTTTTCCAAATTTATATATTTTTTTGTAATACGGCTTTTTGAAACAGTGTTTTTGTATGATTTAATGTTTAATATATGTTCTTGCCTTCAAAGAAAACATGCCTTTAATCTCGTGTAGCATAATTGTATTAATTCTTTATAATGTTTTGCATGTGGTGTATTTTAAAAAGCAGTTTCCCACATTCATTGTTGTCATTACTGAACATTTTCACATTTCCAAAAATAGTTATCGACTAAACGTGACATTATTGCATCTCCAATCCACAGAAAACCTCATTAATGTCTGTTTGAAGTGCAACAGAGCTGTGTTGACTTTTCCACTCAGCACATCCTGGTAGGCATCCAACGGCAATAAAATACCAAAAGTTACAACATTTAGAAATATTTCTCATGCGATATATATTTATTTATGCTTAGGATTTTACTATCTGCTGTTTAATATCTGCTGCTCAAAGCACCTATGGAGGTAAGTGTCCTCATATTCCAGGTTTAAGGAGGAAAGCAGCGCCCTCTGACATCACTGCAATCTATTGCTCAACCAAACCATTTCTTCCTCCAAATTGCATTTCTGCTTTTAGTTTATTTTTTCTTCTTTTAGCAGCAGCATGAGTATGGATGTCGTGTCGATAGGTTTCCCCACTGATTGCCTCGCTGCGGCCCAGGCTGAAGGGAGCTGTGATGTATTTCTGAGCCCAAATGGAGCTTTAGGCTGCATGTAAAATCGGCATGCAGCAGCAGCAGCACACTTTGTGAAGCGATGGACAGGAACGGCTTCAGAGCGAGTGGGAGGAGGGGAGGTTAACCCCACAAAACACTGCACTCCAGGGAGCAGATCTCGTTCAGCACAGCAGCTCTGATTAGCGCAGATACAGAAGCTCAGGCTATCAGCAGATTTAATCTGGATCTAATCTGTCTCTTAGCAGATCATTCTCATGTGTCAGAGGTTGCTACGCATGCATCTCAGATGTGAAAAACAGATGCACGCTTAAAACACAAACTATTTACCAGTTTGGCATCAATGGAGCACAAAATGAAGTAAAAATCACCATCCAACACCTAAAACATGCTCAATTCGACTTTAGATATTGAGCTAAGATACTGCTAGAGGTTAAACTGGACTACCAGCTAATTCAGTTCATCTCAAAAACAAACAGTTTATACTTATTTAAAAAAAAAGAAACTAACGTACATGCTAATAGTTTCTGCTGAATACTTTGTTTGGACCTAAATACCAACTACAAATGACGCTTAACTGAAAAATGAAGAAAAGATTTCAGTTAAGAGATGCAATTTGAGGACATTTTATGTGTCCTTCAACAACTACCTGCTTAGAAACAAAAGCAACTTCATTTTGTTGTTTTGAAACAAGTATCATATGGCAATTTAACTTTTAGTATTAAATCAACATTCTGCTGAGATGATAAGTCACTGTGACTGACTGGTGACCTGTCCAGGGTTTAATCCATCTCTTACCCAGTGTAAGGAAACACATATTTCCTTATATTGGATAAAGGAAATAGAATATGGATGGATAGCAAGTCACTCCTCTATGTAAGTTGCAGAATTTGTTTTTAATTTTAACCTCTAACAACAAGGGGACGCCACCGTGTTCTTGAATACAACCCCTGTTCACATTTCTGTTCTCAATGAGTGTTGTTAAAAAAATCTTTGATTGTTGTTTTTATAAAAAATAAAGGTTTCTCTTGTCCAATACGAAACAAAACAGATTTAAAATAGCAATTAGTGAGTAACATTCAAAGAAAATCTAAGCTTAATATTTTTGCGTGACGCCAATCGGGCGCCTTATATATAAAAGTGTCAAAATGCTATTATTAGAAAATGATATATATTTAAAAGAAATGCTTCAGCTGCTGGGGTAATTATTTATTTTTTATTTAGTAGGAGGAAAATGTTGCTATTGCTAAATAAATAGTTAATCTTAGGTTTATGTTGCGTCATGTATGTGCAGGGCGCAGCATCTCAGATTTCCTTCATATCAACACCTTAATATGTTCTTTGTATGTAAACAAAAGCTGCTCATACAACAGAAAGCAAAAGCGACTTGTGACCTGATGGACAGCTCCGTAGCTCCGTAGCCTGGAATACCTGTGACACAGTCACAGTCAGAGAGGGTGAGTCCTCTGCTATGATACTGCGTCTATGTCTGTCAGCATTCGCTCGCGTCCTGCTGCTGAAGGGGCTCCGTTCTCTGTTGCCTCATCGTGGAGATGCAGCCCTCTAATGCTGTGTGACTTGCTCTCCCCAGGGGTTTCTTTTCGCTCTGCTGCCTGAGCCTCACTGCCTGCATGGAGATAAATTAGGGAATCCCTGCATTCGCCGGCTTTCTCTGCTGCTTTATTCATCCATTTGTTCCCCCCCTCCCCATCCTCCACTCCCCCTGCCTCCAGCCTGAGTGCTGTGCAAAGGCTCAGTTATCATTAGGGAGGTATTCCTGTGACAATGATAAAAACAGCCTCGGCAGATACGGCATCTTTTTTGCTTATGGAAGCCAAATGAACCAATTTGGAGGAGTGCCACTGTGACAAATTACAGTATAATAGGATGTCTTAAACCGAACCCTGGCTTCTTGCTTGAGAAATTCACTGCAGCATACATTCCTAGCAGAGATCATTTGAACCAGAAATACATGTCTATAGACAATAAGAGTCGATATTTATCACATCGTTTATCATTTATTACGTCATATTTTGATTTATTGTTGTCATGATGATGTTTAAAACCACCAAGACACCAAGAATTGTTAGCTTTGGTATTTTCTCCAGTTTGTTCAATGACAGCATCATTACATGTCAATGCATTTGAAAATATGATTAAATGCTGTTGCTGTGAGTCGTTTAGTGATACAAATCATGCTTCTTTATGTGAAAAGGAGTAATAAATAGTCACTTTTATCGTTGTCACAGTAATGCCACACAATATTATGTCAGCACTTTAAGACCCAGTGGCATAAAAAATATTCATATCCTTAAACTTCTTCATATTTTGTTGCATTGCAAGCGAAAGGTTTTTAATTTTTCTAAAGAGCTTTTTGTCATTGTGATACAGCTAAGGAAAGTAGTAAGTAACAAAAATAGAAAAAAGCATGGTTTGCAGAATGTATTCAATCTGATGCCCCTAATATAATCAAGTGCAACCAATTTTCACCTAAATAGTGGATTATTTATAGCTTCATGTCAGCATCAAATGTTAGAATTAATTTTTTAAAGCAAATTGTATGTAGAAAAGCAATGGAACAAAGTTACTTCATAATAAAACATAACCAGCCAGAGCAGCATCATGCTGTGGGTTTATTTTATGGACAAGGAAGCTGCAGTCAACAATGGCGGGGAAGTGAGCGGTCTGTTAAAGGCTGCAAAACACTCAGGACGATGAGAGCGGTTCAGCTAAGATGGGACGGTTTAGATTAAAGCATCTTCAAGTGTTATAATGGCCCAGTCAAAGTAAAAACCCAAATGCAAGTGCGAATATGTGACAGCACCTGAACACTGTTCACACAAGCTCTGACTGAGTGTGAGCTATAAGCACAACAACACTTTGCTTACTGCAATAACATGTTTTCTGTAGCTACTCACTCAGTGTAAGTACCCACTTAGGCTAGCAGCCAAATGCATCTGACAGGCGGAATAGCTACTTGGAAAAACTGAATATATCTTTGTAATATTTTTACTTTGCCATGGCAGCTCAGACTCGATACAGATCAATGCTTGATGCCAAAAGGCTGCATATATAGAAAATATCTAGAGTAATTCACAACTGCTTACACCACAAGTGGAGAAAAATATTTTAATTTTGACGAGATCAGAGGTGAAAGTAAAAAATAATAAAACCCTCAACAGTTCTGCATCCTTTCTCAGTTAATCTGGATTCATTCTGGCTCTGAAGGTAACAAATCACCTCGTCTTTTTAACCCGATGAGTGATTTGTTGCACACAAAATATGCTAACGAAACATTCAGCTTGACTTAACGTAAAATCCTGATCTTTCTGATCATATGCACAGGGCTTGAATTACAAACAATTACTCTGACACTGCAAACATCTGCATCTCATTCCATCTCACATCATCATATCTGAACCAAAAGACCTGCGAAGTGGAATGAGGTCAGCATGTGTCTTCCTCGGTGCATTGTGTCATCTAACCCTACAGCAGCAGCAGCAGCAGCACCATGTACATGTGACCTTTTTCCAGAAACACCATTCACCCCTGAGGAGAGCCGGGACATCCTGGAGAACCCATGACCAGGGTCAGCATCAAACAAGCACAGACACACACCTGCTAAACTGCTCCCTTCTTCTTGTCCTGGCATTTAAACCCACTTTTATCATTTGATCTAATCACCTCCACCTTCCTGCATGGAAGAAGTTAAAGTGCTACAGATCAGTGTTTTACTGATGCATTGGTTCATCTGTTGTGAACCAATGCAGTGGAGGCGGCTGAAAGCAGGAAAAGGAGCTTTCCTGCTGCATTGCACCTGCCTAAACGCGCCTAACTTTGCAGGGGAAGTGGGCTGCCTGCTCCCAGTAATGTGTTCCCGGTCCACCGAGGTCGTGATGATGGACGGTAAAGCTCCCCCTCCCATCCTTTCCTCTCCTCTACCCAAAACAAGAAATCACTCAAAAAAAAAAAAAACGAACAGAAAGAAAGAATAAACCAGGAACTGCAAACCGGCGACAGCGGCTGCAGCCACATGAAGCCTGATAACAGTAATAAGAATCGCACTGGACTGACCCAGAGGAAGCGGAGGGGAGCCGGACCTGGCGGGATCCTGCAGCAGAGGAGCGGGGCAGTGGAGGAAATCAGTCCGGGAATCGCGCCGAGCGTGTCCGCCTGTCGGTGCGTCTCCGCGCCGTCTGAAGGCTGAGATCCACCGCCAGGGTGTTCCCGACAGGAGGGGGCGTGGTGTGCGTGCGTGAGGGGGGCACGCACGCAACCTCACAGATGTGTTTTTTTTTTTATATATATATTCTTTCTTTCTTCTTCGTGTTTTTCTGCCAATGCGCCAGTTTCATTCCCATGTTTGCGGACTTTATGAATGATAATCTCGCTCAGAGCAGCAGCTCGCTGCAGAGCTGTGGGAATCTCCCCAGTGTCACAGCCCACATTAGGTACCGTGGATTTCCCTGCTGCCGTCCGCTGGGAGTCTGGTTCTGTTTTAGTGGAGCTGCCAGCCGCACAGTGACCGCGGGGGCCGGAGGTTCGGATGAAACACTGGTCAGTTTAGATAAACCGCGCTGTGAGACGCAGATGAGATCAACAGATATTGATCTCGTTTGCTGCTGTGGTGCATAAGGAATAACCTTGTTTGAGCTCCGTGATCTAATGCACTTCTCTCAAAGCTGCTCTCATTGAATTACACTCACATATCGGGGGACAGCTGATGAAAAATTGGCTTCTGGCCACTGCTATTGTCCTAAATTTACTTTTATTCTGTGATAGATAGATAGATAGATAGATAGATAGATAGATAGATAGATAGATAGATAGATAGATAGATAGATAGATAGATAG
>CAEGAF010019880.1:0-52045 GCA_903067075.1 Micropoecilia bifurca | reverse complement strand
AAATTAACATTGGTCTATAATACTGAAATGGGTTTAAGAAAAGTTAAACTTTCCATTTCTGTGTATTGTTTTGGATATTTTCCACTGGATTTAATTGATATTGACACCTTGTGGGTCAATTATTTAAGTTTTTAACACCACATTATGTTTTGTGATCAACACTACACTGGTGTTACTTTTAATATATTTTCACAACATCGTTGTAATGTTAATGTGACACTCGGTATTGTTGAATTTAACACCAACTGACTTGGACTCATATATACACACTTTTGGGTGCTAATTCAACACTGGCATTTTTACTGTGTACTACGGCGGGAAAGGGGGGGACACTTTGTATTTATGTCCCATTATATCAATCACTTCTCCCTGATATTTTCCTCATAATATTTATATTAATTTCCATGCACTGCACAGACCTATATGAAGTAGTTTCAAGAAATATGAAGAAGCCATGGACAATACTCTGATCAGATGATGCTTACACCAATAAGCAGTGGACAATGAAGCCATCCGAGGTCAGTTTCCAACAAGTTTTTCACCTGCATCTTATTAAACACACACTTCACTGGACTGGACTCTTCAGAACCTGACTGCATGCTGAGTTAATTCAGCTATTTGATTCAGTTGGACCAGCTATGAATCTGAAATGTGCTGGTAAAACAATCAGAGAGTGTTAAGTAAGGCCTAATATAACTACAGCATAAGAAAAAATACTGAACTGACATTTAAAATAGCATATACATTAAAAGAAATGTGCAACTGAAGAAGATACTTTAAAAAAGTGCATTTACACATATATTAGTACATAAAAAACAACAGACTACTTGCAAGAAATTGGAAAAACTGTGCAAATAACAACAGGGATGTATGTACATACCTGCTTTTATTTGATGGTATAACGTTTTACAGCTGCTGGGAGGAAGGATCTGTGATAACACTCCTTTGTGCAGCTGTGATGCAGCAGTCTGCCACTGAAGGAGCCAGTTCTCTTAAAGCTTCATCCATGGGTTGGAGAACATTTTCTTACCCAGTTTTTCTCTAAACATTACGGATCTTCATGGTCAAATACTGATAAAAATGTTAGTTTTATCAAATCACAAGAAATGCCTCCAAGGGCCTTTGTAACCAGCAACCTGGCTTTGCTTTTGGAGATGTAGCTTCTTCCTCTCTGAGTGTCTTCTCTGAGCCTGTGCCATTTCAATGTAGCTTAGGCTACCTTCAGCCACAATCTGCATATGATAATTTATTTTTGTAATCAGGTTAATAGACAAATTTCACACTTTGGTGTTTAGATTTGCAAAACGTTGTTTTAATAGAGGAATATATTGCATTCAGGCATCTGGAAATTGTTCCTAAAGATGAAAAAGGCCAGTGGACATCTTGAATAATCAGTGATGACACACAAGAAAAGAATGTTTGAGGTTTTGCTTTGAAATGCATCTGAAGGTGTGCCTTATTTTGACTTGAAAATTGTCAGCCTATCAGAAGCTTACAGCGTTATGACAACATCATCTGGGCTTTCTGAATATAAAAAGACACCTTCTGATATTTACTTAGTATTAATTATTTTATTTATTTTCACTGACCTAAAAGAGGAAACATTTAGTCTGATTTAATGATAGAAAAAAAGGATTGAGTGCATTTATTGTAGTGCATGTATCTAATTTCAATTGCATACATTAATTCATTGTTTCAGTTTCTATATCTACTTTCAGTTTTACCTTAAACTATAAAATTTGGGGCAACAATGCAGATGAACATTTCCTATGTAACCTAACATCCATCCATTTTCTTTACACCCTTGTCCCTTAGTGGGATCTGGAGGGCAACACAGAGACACAACCATGCACACACATTCACACCTAGGGACAATTTGGAGAGGCCAATTAACCTGACAGTAATGTTTTTGGACTGTGGGAGAAAACTGGAGTACCCAGAGAAAACCCATGCATGTACAGGGAGAACATGCAAACTCCATGCAGAAAATCCAGGGCCAGGAATTGAACCCAGAACCTTCTTGCTGCAAGGCAACAGCTCTACCAACTGCACCACTGTGCAGCTCCTGTAACCAAACAGATTTTGCGTGTTAGATTTTCCTCACAGCATCAGGATATGTGCTTCATAGAACATAAAGTCTAGTTGGAAAACACCCTCATGCTTTCATATTGAAAACATGTTACACCACAAACACCAGGAATTTGAATCCATATGGCCTTGGAAGTTAAGCTCTGCCACATTTAAACAGATGCCTTCTGAGTGACTGAGACCTTAGTCACGATACCTGCTAGCAGCCACTTAAAAGAAATGCTTCCCCGAAAGCTTGATAATTACGAGGCTGTTTGTCAGCAGGAGCTCTGAATGGTTCCTTCAAGCCACAAATGAGACAAGGAAAACACTCAGGAATGTATAGTTATTCCATTAAAATGCCTCTGCAGATACATTATTTAGGACAACATACAGTAGGTGGTTAGGAAATATTCACTCAGTCGTTTATACATTCATGGCTTAAGTAAAAAAGGGAGAAAATATAGTGTAGCTAATCATACACTGACATATTTTAAATATATCAGAAATGGGAAGTTTTTGTTACGGTCATGAAAATAATGAGAAGGCAGCAACACAGGAGCAGCGCCAAAAAAATATTTGGCGTTACATATTTTATTATGCCTGTTTCAGTTCAGTGACTGTAAATGAATAATATGGAATGATGCGGTTCTCTGCAGCATTTCCACAAAATCACGGTACATTTAAAAGCACCCTGACACCTATGCTATTTTTTTTCACATGTTCTGCTTAGAACACCAGTTCTCTAATCTGCACCTAAGTAGTAGAAGCTTGTCCATTTACAAGAACTCATTGATTTAGGCTTTGGACAAGCAATCAGAAGGAATGAACTGATTGCCTAGTAAAGTATTGATTAGTTTATTTATTGAGAGGTCACCAGAATGGACAGAAAGTTCAAAAGATTTTCATTTGGCAGGCAAATGCTTTGCTTCTTGCAGATTCACATTCTTGCAGAGCACATTATACAGCATGGCGTGTTTGTATGGAACACACTCCTTAAGAATAAAACATCTTGGATTGTGGGATATTTTCAAATTAAGAACTAAATTATTGAAGTTCACAGAAATAAGCAAGTGTCCATATTTCTTTACAGGTTTATGAACCAAGAAAATTATTATACAAAGTTTGTCAAATCTGTACAAATATTGACTGCGGAAAAGAAATGCTTTAACTTGCTGCGGTTATTAAGTATTAAAAATCTTTATCCATTTAAACTATTTCATATTATCCTTTCTGATGCTTTTTTAAATTTACATGCATTTTTTCAATTATGCTATAACAAACTGTCTATATTTTATTTGCTTTAATGTTCCATTACCAATTATTTGCAAATAAATATCTGGAAAACCCCTATTTTCCCCGTTCTCGTGCTGTCGTTAACATGTCGAAAACGCTTAATCACGACAGTCGAATCGCTTTACGTACACCACCGGCAGTGTTTTGAAATGTTTTTGTCCTTGTAAAGATGCACCGAACATGTGAGTTATGTGGTATTTTCCTCTAAATAAAAGCGTCAGCAGGTGATTATATTATGACTGGATGTGTGATAACTGTTTTATCCTGGATAACTTGCTTAAAAATATATTATTTACGGGGCTACCATAAAAATACAAGCTAATGCTACACGTTTCTGACACTTAGCAGTAAGTTGTCTTAAATGTTAACTTGATAATCGTTTCTATAAATAAGCTGCAGAATTGTAAACGTAGATACCAACCGACAACATTGAACATTGATCTTTATATATATATTGCGCTCTGGATTTCGCTCTTTAATTTTTTTTGTTGCGAATAAATAGTGATTAACGTTCTGGTATATTATCAATATCAGATTTCTTAAAATATCAAATTAAAACGCTATTATTTGCTTTTGCTTCTACAGGTTTGTATAAATGTATTAACACTACTGTGGCGTAAAGAAGTTACGATGTGAAGACTTGCTGTAATCTGCTGTCAGGGCTGTAGTTTTTAGGGGAATTGTTGATAAAGCAAAACAAAAAAACCTGAATAAATGCACTAACCTTTAAGTGCATTTATTCAGGTTTTTTTGTTTTGCTTTATTGCTATAACGTCTCTGTGAGTTTCAATTCAGTTTAAACTTGAGAGACAAATCCACAATGACAAATTAATAGAGAAAAACTATACATACACAGCAAAGATGTATGCAAAAAATATATTTAGCATATAAAAAATAGGGCTGTGTAATAATGTCGATTTTGCCATATATATCGATATTTTCTTTCCTAGAAAAAAATTGATATTCATATGCAAGTATTGTAACATCCAACTGTCACCTTGTTCACTCACTGCTTGCTTTGCCAGGAGAGTGATCAGGTCATCAGGCTTAGAGTGATTCCTTCAGATGTTAAGCTTATAAAGGTATCAAACTATTCAGAGCAGGAACTTGGTTCACTTTATTTGCTTTACAAATGCATGTAAGCTACAGTTTGTACTGTTTCAATTAAAATAAACATGTTTTCTCACCACTTCTTTGATAAATTTTGTCCAGCTGTTGACTTTACGTCTGTGTCCAACCAGAGCCAGGTATTGTGTAGTTGGTGCTTTTAATCAGTTTTCAGTTAAATTAATTCAGTCCAACTCTATAACTACCACAAAATGTCACCAAAATCACTCTGACCCTCTAAAATCTTTCAGAAAATTGCGAAAGTGTATTGAATTGTATCGTTTGCTGAATATCGCAATATATATAGTGTATCGTGAGCAGAACATCGTGTATCGTATCGTGAGATTATTGTATCACTACAGCCCTAATAAAAACATAATTAAAATAAAATCTACAATCACTAAAGGACTCAGATCACAAATGGACACCCTAGGCTGGATGAAAAGCATAAACTACTGGCAGTAAGATTTGGGTGCTAAGCTGTTCACTGAGCCATTCAGGTGTGTCATAAAACTCCACATGAACTTTCTCCACAGTGCTTTAAAAGTCAAAACACCTGCTATCACAAACACCTCATTAGCACTGGTCCCTCTGGGTATTTTAAGGAAGATTCTCAACGCATCATTTATGTAACATCAAGTTTCTGCATGCTACATTCTTTGCTATATGACCACAAGGGGGCAGCATAGAGAGAATATCCTATGTAGAGGCTGATGAAAGATTTTTCTCCTTCACAGATATCACAAAGTGAAAGTTGCTGCTCCAGGCTGAAACATCTACATTAAGACCCCACCATGGCATCTCGTCTCCTCAAGCTCTCTGTGTTTCTCCAGAAGTACCGGGCTCCGCTTCTCATCGCCAGCTGTGGAGGAGTCTTTGCCGCCAACATGTTCTACCACGTTTTCCCCGATTCGTCCTACCGTCAGCTCTATCAAGCCTGGCATAAAGGAAAGCCGGTGGTGCTGTCGGAAAAGCTGGAAAGTGTCTTTCAGCAGGTATTGCTTTGTTTGATTTCTGTTGTTTCAATCAGATTTTTATGGGGTTACAGTAGTCAGGGGTGCAGCTACGTACTTTCTCAGGTGTATGTCGACACATCAATAGCATCTCTACACCTAACTGCAGCAGGCAGTTGTAAGACAGACAACAGTCACCTGTCATTTTGGTAGTAACTTAATCTAATCTAAATATTTACAAGCCTTCTCTTGATAGATTGAAATATCTTGCTTACTGTCTGTCAACCACTTTGAAAAGTTTTTTGTCCCTCTTCCATTATGGCCTCTTCCATGGCCATAATCTGCCATTATGCAACATGAACTTTAATCAATATTAAGAAATTATTGACTTTAAAAAGCTCATATCTCTTGCTGAAAAGTCACTTGCAAGTTAGTTTTCTTATGTCAGGTGAGGTGAGCAGCTAGGCCACAATTACTTGGTAAGATTTTATGTTTCTGCAGTGAAACACAGTGAATTCTCAACTAAAAATAATTTTTCCACCATTTATTGCCACTTCTAGCTCAGCGCCCCCTGTGCCTTGCATGGTGCATATCCACTTGTTGCGGCGCTGACTGTAGTTGTTTTCCATAATTTCATCTTTTTTAGGTCCTGAAGGACTTCGGCGTCAGCTCAGCCAAGAACTTCTCCGCTTTCGCCTCCTTCGGGTTCCACCCGGTTGGTGCCGGTGTCCCGTGGCTTCCTGCTGGCGCCCAAATCGGCATCCCGGCCAACTTCAACAGCACCACAGACGATCCGAGCGGAATAACCAACCGCAACATCTTCATCGGCGGCAAAACGGTGGACTGGAGCAGCGAGTCCGGCTCCGCCCTGAAGGAGGCGCTGGCGTTCTCCGCGGAGGCGCAGAAGTTCGCCATCGCTCGGGAAGTGGCCCGCTTGCAATCGGGGGGTCCGGTCCTGACGGCCTCCGTCGCTCCCTTCTGCCTGGGCGGGGTCTGGGTCTACAGCGTGGTGCTGAAGCAGGTGTTCGGCCTGCATGGCGGCCCAATGCTGATGCGCGGGGCGGCGAACATCGCGGCGCTGGGAATCGGGGCCGTTTCTTACTTCCTCACCTCTGACGCTCTCAGCCAGTGGATCGACTACAGCGCCGACAGACGTGCAGCGGGAGTGTCTCGGGAGTACGCCAGGGGAGGAGTGGAGTTTTACGATAAAATCCTGTCCAGAAACAAGACGCTGCGCTCACTGATGGGACAGAAAGGAGAGGAGATGTACGCGCCCAGTGGGAACCTGTTTCCTGCTCACGTCCTTCAGCTGAAGCACACGCCTTACACCTCCAGGAGAGAAGGCGTCCTCGCTCTGATGAAAGAGGAGAAAGCATAAGACGAACCACAAAGCTACAAAGCTCTTACCAGCTGGTAGATGGTTCTAGTAGAAATATGCCTTTCTGCATCTGTTGAATATTTATTTTTTTGTCATTAAAAGATAGAATTCAAGGTGTCAGAAATGTGACTTTATGACTCTTATGCAATAAAAAAATGTGGTTGATTTTGAGTTCAGCTGACATTTACTGCTTTGATGCTGAGGCGCCACAGTGAAAAAAATATCAACAACCCTTGAACTTTTTCACATTTTGACCACCAACTTCTGTATATTTAGATGGGATTTAATGTGATGGTCCAGCAGAAAGTAGCAGTAGATATTAGTTGGTTTTCTAATGAAATATCTTGAGAAGTCTGCATACCTATTTTGTCCCCCTTCAATTAAAACTTTGTAGAATCATCTTCTTTTCCCCTGTCTTGATTCCATAATAGCAAAAGTTCAGTCAGTTTGAATGAAGAGCATCTGTGAACAGAAATGTTTCAAAGTTTTGCCACAAATTCTTTATATCTGAACTTTCCCACAATGCTTACTCCACCATGTATTGATGTGGAAATGATGTGTTGTATTTTTTAGCTACCACACATATTTTATAAGTAGGCCAAAAAGTTTAATTTTAGTCTCATCTAATCAAAGCACCTTCTTATGCTTGCTGAATTCCAGGTTGTTTGTGGCAATCAGTGCATCACAGAGGCAGACTGGGCAAACAACAATGCAAGCACACAATAAATTGATGGTACAATAGAAAGACCGGTTAAGTAAAAAAAATATTTGTGGTAGGAAAGTTTAAAAACCTTAAGTGTTGAGCTTAGACTGAGATTCTTGATGGAATAACTGTTGGAATAGTGCATGTTTCAGATAAATGGCGCCCTCTGCTGGCGGGAAATAACCAGAACATCTATCTATAGAAAGGTGAGTATTTTGTATGTCGTAGGCGAGAGCAGTAGGTGTTATTTAACATAAAACGGGACTCATTGAACTTAATCTATTGTCCAGTATTTTTTAATATCATGTATCTGCTACTGCTAGAGTTTGCAGACGTATTAAACTACAATAAACCATGTTTACAGCCAGTTAAAATGGCTTCAGCAAAGTAACATCAAATTTTATGCTGTTCTGATAATTGATCCACACATAAAAATTATTATAATACACCTAGAAATACCTACCATTTGTAGCCTTTTTTATAAAACAGTCATTATAACGATGCAGAAGTGTGCAACATATAAAGTCAGTCTTAATTTTCACAGGATCCTACAGGGAAACAACAGCTTGTTGTTGCTAAGTGCTGGTAAAGAATGTGAAACAGCCTCATCTGTGGTTACAGTATCTTGTATGCTGTATGCTTGTGTAAATATTCAGTGAGAGCCAAAAGAAAACATTTTTCAAGTGAGAAAACAAAGTATTGAATCAGATATCTGTGATGCCATGATAATTACTCATCTTTTTCTGATTGCATAGAAAACTGATATATCTGTATTCCCTGCAGGTCAAGGGGAAAAACACACAAAGAATCTATAATTTTGTACAACCTATCTAAACTGCTGTAATCTTCAGCTCAGTGACTCAGACCTCTTCATCCAGCACTTGTATTTCTCCCAGGTCATCCGTCTGCGCATTAACAAGGTTCAGATATGCTGTTTAATTACATCTTCAATCCAACTCCCTGTGGACTGACCTAAATATAGACACGCATAATTAGGTTGCAGATTGAAACTGTATTTTTACCCCACTGCTCTTTGGAGTCAAGACAAATGAACTGCAAAGTCGGATTGTGTGCTTTTAGTATACTGTATATACTGCTTGTTCAAAACTGGGTCTGATTTTTCACAGATCAGACCCAGTAGTGGTGACTGGTAAGAGATTGTGGTGGGATCTAACATTTCTTGATTTTAGATCAAGAAATGTTACTGAAATCCACTGAGTAAACTTATTTATATGCTCAACTACTTATTATTAGGCTACAAAGTTCAAGTGTTTTGTGTTCTTTTGTATTTTTCTTAAATCCCAATAGTATTTAGACTTGTTGGTTATGATTTGTTTTTACCACTCAAGCAGTGACTGGATGAAAAAAATCTGCCAATGTGTGAAAGACACATAAAATGTCCTACCATTTTTGCCCTAATGGCATTCCATACATGAGGAGCAGGAACATGTGCCAGACATCTATAGACCTAAAGTGAGATATAAACACTCATCACCACAAATTATTATTGTTTGTTGACATAAACATACGCATCACATCCGTTTCACTGCACAATTTTGGTGGCACAAAGACAATAACAGAAATTCATTTTTCATTCCACTTCATGCACTACAATTTGAAATCACAACAAACTACACAACATGTGACAAAATGCGAAAAAAGACCAATACGTATGTATATTTTGCTGTTCATAAAAAAAGCTACCAAAGGTTAAACAAATCAAATGTTTTATTCATGTATTGTTTGATGTTTTTGGTCCAACTTATTGTCTTGGTGTGGGATGAAGTGCGGAAAAAAATTAAAATAGAGCAGTAGCTGAATCGACAGAGTTGAACTGTCATGTTCACTTTATCATTTCTCTGACTACAAAGTGTCCTTTGGGCAGCGCAGATCAACAACATTGGATTCATTGTCTTGTTCTCGCCACTCCGCTTCATCAGTGCACTTTATTGTATGGCAGACAGAGCCATTGGCACAATGGATCCATTGTTTGCCGTAGTTGGAACGTGTAGCTTGTCTTTTCATGCCACTTGAGGTCAGTAGAACCCACATTACCGTTCTCAGCAGCACCGGTTTGCAGTGTTCATGAATGACTCTGCTGCTGGTTGTTATTCAATAGACGGTCAAGAGCAAAAAAATACATCCAATGAATGAAGTAACTTTTGAAGAGATTTGAAAGAAACATATGTGTATTGCCTCAAATAATGATTTATTATGACAGAATGGATTCTGTAATTTAACAACATAGGTTTTTATGAATACAAATCCAGCCTATTTGCATCAACTTACCGTACTATAAAGGTCATAATTCTGTATTGCCAGTCAAAAATATTTACATTTAATTGATACCTTCAATGACTATACACTTATAACTGTATGCTGTTATACACTAAAATACAATTTTATTGTAGCCTATTTCATCCCCACTTTAAAAACAATTTTTGAAAGCAAAACACTAAGGTTGAAAACTAGATTTTACAAAAAATCAGTTGCTTACATTCACTCACATCTTTATATTCTATTATTCAACACAAATATATAGAAAGAGTAACAATTTAACAAATCTAGAAATTATTAGAATATTTTTATTTATCAACAGTCCTCATACACTAAGCCTTTGTCATCTAATCAACAACACTTTCTTCTGTCCTGTTGTCATTGTCAAACTCTGAATATTTCACAGGGGAAATCTCCTTCAGGTCTTGCTGCTTTTGCTCTGCTTCATAGCAGATGGTTTTTTATTCTCCCCCCCCCCCTTTTATACACAGTCACAGTCAATAAGAATCATTCATGCAAACTGGTCCAATATCTGAGATGCGAGCAGGCAAAACGACAGCTTGTTCATCGTCTGGGCTTGTTTGGTCACTGTATCTTTGTCAATGCTTCATTCTTGAAATCATTTACCTTTTATTTTTAATCAAGCAAAGATTAAGAAGAACAACTGCTAAATGTTAAGGTTTAGTACAAAGTTGTGTAATCTGACAGACAAAAACAAAGTTTTGTGAAAATTCTGGTATTTTAAAGACAAAAAATTGAAAAGAATAATCCGTCCATCTTCTTTACATCCTTGTTCCTCGGTGGGGTCAGGAGGGTTGCTGGTGCCTCTCCAACTAATGTTCTGGGCGAGAGGTGGGGTCACCCTGGACAGGTTGCCAGTCTGTCGCAGGGCAACACAGAGACACACAGCCACACACATTCAAACCTAGAGACAATTTGGAGAGGCCAATTAACCTGACAGTCATGTTTTTGGACTGTGGGAAGAAACCGGAGTACCCAGAGAAAACCCATGCATGCACAGGGAGAACATGCAAATTCCATGCAGAAGGACTGGGGTGGGGAATTGAACCCAGAACCTTCATACTGCAAGGCAACAGCTCTACCAACTGCACCACTGTGCAGCCCTGAAAAGAATAATACAAATGAAAAAACATGATTACAAAATCAATCAATCAAATTTTATTTGTATAGCACATTTCAGCAGCAAGGCATTTCAAAGTGCTTTACATAATTAAAATAAAAACAGCATGTGACAGTGAATAAACAGTGAGAAAGAGATTTTGAAAAAGATTAAAAAAGATAAAAACATTAAAACACTCTAACCCTAATTTAGCCATAAGCAACTCTAAACAAATGGGTTTTAATTTGAGATTTAAAGGCACTGAGTGTTTCAGCTGT
The DNA here is from genome assembly GCA_903067075.1 of Micropoecilia bifurca. Taxonomy (NCBI): domain Eukaryota; kingdom Metazoa; phylum Chordata; class Actinopteri; order Cyprinodontiformes; family Poeciliidae; genus Micropoecilia; species Micropoecilia bifurca. The sequence goes on along the minus strand of CAEGAF010019880.1, from coordinate 40,866 downwards.
TTTACAGTTTTCTGGAGGTTTGTTCCAAATTTGTGGTGCTTAGGAGCTGAATGCTGCTTCTCCTCGTTTGGTTCTGGTTCTGGGGAAGCAGAGCAAAACCAGAACCAGAAGATCTGAGGGGTCTAGACCTTTGGTACTGCAATAGCAGATCTTTAAGGTATTGTGGTGCTAAACTGTTAAGTGATTTATAAACTAACAACAGCATTTTAAAGTCTATTCTCTGAGCTGCAGAGAATAGACTGTAGCTCTATTCAATTAAAGCCCCATACTGGCTTTAAATCTACATAGATTTACATAGATTTAAAGCCAGTGTAGGGACTTTAAAACTGGTGTTATGTGCTCTATCTTCTTGGTTTTAGTGAGAACACGAGCTGCAGCGTTCTGGATCAGCTGCAGTTGTTTGATTGAATAACAAATTCATGCAGAAGAAACACTTTTCTGAACAATTTTTTTTGTCATCATATTTATGTGTAACTTCTAGTGACAAAATCTGTTGTTTACTACTGATCTTCAAAAGGCTCATCAAGCTCAGCAGACAGAAAATAACATTAGAACAATGAAGCTTGCAAACAAACAAGACGTCTCATTTTAACAAACTGAAGTGTGTGTGTGTGTGTCTGGTGCATCTTTAGTTAAAATATTAAATGATCTTCATTCAGTCAAGTTACTTGCAGTCGGCATAATAGACAGAAATTTTAGAGGTGGGTAGAAAATACTATAATTTTAACTTTAGTAGTACTTTAGTTATGAAGGTAAAATTTTTAAAGATTTAAATAGTCTATAATATTAACTAGTTGCCTGGTTGTTGGGCAAAATATAACAAAATGAGGGCTGCCTCCAGGCTTTTCAATACGTCTTTTTAAAAATAAACTATTTCTTGTAAACAACAATACACAACTGTGCTGTGTACATATTAGAAGAAAAAACAAACAAAAACAAAACAAATATAATTGCCAGGGGGAGCATAAAGTACAATAGTGACAAGAAAATTACAGTCAAAATAATCTTGCATAAAGAAAATAATACAAATTGTGGTATATGTGCCAGATGTCACTGTGAATTAACATAAGAAATAATCCAAAATTCCAAGTTGATTGCAAGTCCATATTGTTTTTGCTTTTTGATTAGTCGAAGATTGAATTGTAAATATATGTTTAAGTTCAATAAAAAACCCTGAAAAGTCTGGTTTTTTTCCTCAAAAATTTACATCTATGTAAGTGAGATTTAGCCTTAAGAAGTAATAAATTGATAAAGAAACTTTTCAAATTCATTTTTTCATTTTGTTGAAATTCAAAGAAGATATTTTTCCAATATAAATTAAAGCCCGCTGATATTTTTGAGTCAACAAAGTTACAAAAATGTTGCCAAAACACTTTAGAGTAAGAACACAACCAGAACCAATGAGTGACTGATTCTGGGCAAATGTCACAGAAGGTTCAATACGTCTTTTAAAAACACTAGTAGTTTCTCTAAAACTGCGTTTAGATTATGTCTAACCTTGGTGCGTTTGAAATCAAACACCGCGCCTCCCGCTCCACGGCCACGCCCCAGAATCCTGTGCGGCTGCGCAGTTACGTCGCTGCGCAGCTCGCTGCTGTGCTGCTGCAAGGCAAGAGAGCAGCTGCAGAGAGAGAGAGAGAGAGAGAAAGAGAGAGAGATCAGGGATCGCTGACAACAACGGGTTGGCTCACGCTGGAAAAGTCAGAAACGCAACATTTTCCCTCTCTGTGATCCGACAGTTTTTAACTCCAACCTTCTCCTCTCTCTGACAAGCACATTGTGTGTTTCCTCCGCTCGCTTTGGGTCTGCATTTCTCATTCCGAACGGCCTGAAATGACCGGATAGGAACCGCGTCTAGCCAATGCTCGCTGCAGGGGCTTCTGTCTTGTGGATTATCCGTCGTCGTCGTCGCCGAGCAAGTCGTACGGTCGAGCCCGGAGGAGGCCCCGCTCTGCTGGATGGATGTGTGTGAGGCGGCGCGGTGATGAGGATGATGCTGCTGCTGCTGCTCGGCTTTCATCGGCACTGGGTCAACTGATCTTGGATGTCCGGGCTACTTCGCCCCCCGCACACGAACCATTTTCTCCCGCGGCAACACTTTGATTCCTTAAAAACTGGACGCCCCTGGAGCAGTTTATGACGGTAAGAACCGGGACGCTTTATATCTTTTCCTCCTCCAACAGTTGACGTTAGCAAACTAGCTTAGCTCTGTCACTTTTACACACCGCGCAGCTGAAATTGATAATAATTCCACATAACATTGGGGTAACAGTTCAGAAAAGGCTTTTTTTCATTTATTTTATCCCCCCCTTTTTTTCTTAAAAAGGAAAATGTGAAGAAAATTAAACGCATTTCAAGCTGTGACTGTTATGCTTGTTAGCTAGCTGCTCTTTTTTTTAGCCCATTCAATATTTTTGCGTTTAAAAACAGTAGCTGCTGAAATGTGCGACGCATTTGAAACATTCATTGAGGCGTTAAAACCCGTCCATGCACCATTGTGTTGACATGCCTATTTATTTATTTGTTTTTACCCTATAAAGCAGTCAACTCATTCATTGGACAGTGTACAATAAGCCCCTTTAATAAAGACGAGTCCAGTTAGCTTTCCAGTGCGGCTTTTTCGCCACCATTGCAACATTTTCTTAATTTTACAGTCCGTCAGAAAATGCGAAGCAGAGTTTGGTTGCTTGTTGGTGAGAAGCTGATGAAGCAAAGCTTTTACATTCTAGAAGCGTCACAACCTGCGTGGATAATCTGCTTACAGAGAGCCTGCTTTCAGCGTGGCTTTGCATTAATAATCGTTATTTTTTTGCTTGAATCGGCCTGCTGGATTGGGAGGCTGTTTTATTATGGATGGTAAAGGTCTGCTGTGATGAAGCGTCCTCCTTTTTTTTCTTCTTCTTCTACGATGACGTAATCCTCCACCATCCGTGCCACATCCTTCGGGTCGCAGTCGGTTTTCCTCCGCCGCCTGCTGCTAGGATCATATGGACCGGGTTCGGTCCCGTTTGTCTATCTGTGGCCCAGTCGAAGTGCATGAATGACTGACTATAAATTTGCATCGCGTTTCACTTTGAATGGAGCAGGACCAGGGAGTTGTGAATGAAATCCAGAGGAAGAGCTTCTGTCCAGGGCCGGATTCAGGAGAATATGGGCCCCCGGGCCACTGTTTTCTCCCCCTCCTTCCCCATAGCATAATAGTTAAAGGGATAATTCAGGATTTTTGTTGTGCAGCTTTGTTAAAAAGTTGTGAGCAGATAGGATCTTACCTGCAGTAGATGTGGCGTCCCCTTGCAGATGCCTGCATTTATTGTGGCCTGTTTGGTTTTCAAGCTTCAGATCATCAAATAAATGTTGATAAAAAAAGTAAATAGAAAAATGTAGTTTTCTTTTTGTACAGAAAAAAAATCCAATACTCCTAATGAGACCCAATAACTTGTTGGTCTTAGATCTTCTTGGATTAATGGTTAGCTTTAGCCCCTTAGCTTGTCTAATCTGGGTTTATACCAAAGGAAGGTGCAGAGCACTGATTTGAAATATGAAGTACTTATAACCTTTTAGCAGACCATCAAGCTATGAACTCCAACTTTAGCCTCATGTCAAATTCAGGGTTTATACTCCATATTCGTATATTTTATTTTTCTGAAATGGTATTTGCAGTTGTATTTTTAAATATTCCTTATACCACGACAGGAAGTGAAATACTTGATAAAAAAGCACAATTTTAAATCCCCCCCAAAATTGCCTATTGAATATAAATATATATTTTTCCAATTTTCTGTTTGACCGGTAGGATCAATGACGGATTGGTCAAAAACTCAAATCATATATAATCACTACCAGGTGCACTGACAAAAACACTCTTCAGTGTGGAGGTTGTTACTCAGTGAAGAAAACTCAAAGGCATTCATTTTATGTGATGTGTTTAAAACTGAACTCAAAGGAAACACAAACTTATAAGAAGCTGTTTGAAAGAGACTCTGATGTCGACATGTGAGGCTTGATAGAAGTTTGAGGCTTCAGAGAAATGTTTAGTGCTGATAGACAAATGTTGTCTAATTAGAGGGTGCTACAAAATTAGCCTTGAATTCCTGTGAAAAATATAAAAACAAGAAAAATGACAGAAACAAACCTGTTAAGTTTTCAACTTACCAAAGACAGACTTATTCCCAGCTGCTTGTTTTGGTCTTTTTGCAATATTAAACCCATGCATATCTTGATAATGTTGCTTAGGTTTGTGTGGTCTGGTTTTCTCTCACAGTCATGTTCAACAACAGATTCAAAATTAAACCATAGTTAACATTCCTCTTTTTATACAAAAATCAAAACTCCCTGTAGTTCTGCAAAATGAACTTCTGACGATGTTTGTTTGGTTTCACCAGAGCAGAGATAAGGTGGCCATGAATCCATCCTAAATTACTGCTAGGCAGACATTGGTTTTGAAGTTGAACTAAATTAAAGCAACCCACATTCATATTATGAAATAAAAAATAAATGTCTCACTTGTGGGCTGAACAGTACTGGGGTCTGAACTCTGTGTGTTCCTTTAGCTCTGGGTTAACTTCTGTGTTTTAGAAGTGAAGGTGGCTCAGCTGGGGATGATTAAGCTTCCCATGGCAGGAGCCATGCTTTTCTTGAGAAGCACACCTGAACCTGTGTGGGAGCAGGAGGAGCCACAGATGTGATAAAATAGGAATAAACTACACCTGTTAGCAGAGAGCAGGGGGTAACCCACTTTGGAGCAGTTTGGGTATTACCACTAGATGTTTCTGAGAATTAAGTAACTCTGGCTGTGAAGTAAAGTAACCTACTCACTAGAGTGTCATCATTGAACACTACAGTACAATGTAATTGTTAACGGCTAAAATACGACATAATCTAAAGTGATGGACACAATTTAAAGATTATTCCAGTTGATTTAACGGACTTATTTTAAACACCAAACAAGCAGAATAATTACCAGAAACCACTTGTAGAAAGTGTCTTGTTGCAACAATCCAAGCATTTAGAAATGAGTTCACCGAATATTCAGATTTAGGTAGAATCCTTTGACATGTTTCAGTGAATTTGAGGGACATAAATTAGGCCTCAATTTGAGCGGTACAGAAGGGGTTGCTGCGACTCAGTAAGCTACTTTGTCCGTTTACATTTTAAAAGCGATCTATACAACTGACCTGTTTCACGCCATTTCTGGGCCTTGCTTCAGTTATAGGTCTGTAAGACAATGGTACGCTACGGTTAAGTTGTACATACCAGCAGCACAACACAGACCATTAGGGGTACAGAAAACCATTACTGGGATTTTAAGGTATTTTAATCCCCTTTTAAATGTTGTTCTGATGTATAACTTTTTCTGATAATTTCAACCATTTTTTGAAGTTAAATTTAAAAATTGGCCTATTAACATAGATATTTACATTGTTTTGCCAGCTATCAGCCTTCGTGGCCTTTTATCCAGAAAAATGTTGATGGTGTATCATTTTGAAACCAATTTCTTCCTGTATAACTAAAAAGCACCAACCATATCAATGGGAAGGAAAAATGCATACATTTACTGAGATGAATGAGAACTTGTGAAAACATGTAAATATTTATGTCCTTCCCAGCTGATTATTGGAAGAGATAATCTTCTGGTTATTAGCTAAGACGGCCTTGTTGTGCTAGCTGTGGCTGAAGATTGATGGCGGAGGCTGGTAACGTCTTACCTGGAGGTGGAAACTGTTGGCAAAAATGTCAATTTATTTCTGAAATTTTGTTTTATTTTCTAATTACAAAAACCTTCAGCGGAATTAGATGCAGGGTAGTGACAACCTCTAGTTTCTTGTTCCCACAACCAACCAGATGAACATCTCTGTATCAGTTCAGCAGCTGTGGAAGATGAGATTGCGTATTAATTGGAAAGGGCCATTCAGTTCTGCTTGTGGTCAACCATTAAACCACTTTGGTTTCATTATTGCCATTCCAAAGGTATATTTATATTAGCAACAACATAGTCCATGTCATGCAGTTTGAAAAACAGGTAGTTCACTACTGTAAGCTGACATTAAGCTGAGGACGATGCTAAGGAACATTGACTTATTGTTGCATTCATGGTCCCCATGAATGCATAAAACCCTCTGCTGCCTGTTTTATCATTATGCCAGTGTTGCAGTTGGAATTTCTCGCTGTAATTGTTTGAAGTGATAATTGGTAACTATAAAATATTGCAATTGCAAGTTAACATAGTGTGTTATAACTTTTAATGTTGTAATGACACTTGATCCACAGTAGTGTTTATGAAAATTAAAAAAAACCCTGAAAGATGATGACTGCTAAGCAAATACTATTTCATTTCTGTTTGCTAACCCATTAGGAGCCGTTGCACATAAATGAATAGGATGACAGTAATCTTGTTTTTTCTACTGAGGAGTTTGCTGTTTTTAATAACTAAGGAATACTGTTGGTCAGGTGATTAGCACTTAATTAGTCTTATTATAGCTTCTGTGCTTTACTCAAATCTAAAGTGATTTGCAGAATAGCGGAACAAATAAATGGTTCAGCAAATCAGAAACGGCGTTGATGGTTCTGTAATCATTGAAGAACACAGAGGATCGGGTTTGACTTAAGTATTTTAAAAATGAAACTACTTCAAAATTATCGTTCTACAAGTCATTATTTTATTTATGATGATTTAAAGGTTAATCAAGAGATCTGCAGATCAAACATGGAGTCAAATGTCTAGTAGGAACAGGTGTGCCCACAGAAAGCAGAATTGACGTATTTGACTAATCAACTAAGGTTGTTGTTGAGATATCATGACAGCAAGTGGGAGAAAGGGGAACTTTTTGTTATTGTTACTGTTTTTATTCTTTCTTGAATGATAAACAAGCCTCCAGTCACTAGGTGGCAGTGCTCAAACTAATCAACAGGCTTCCTTTTCAACCCAGTAGAAGAAGTAGCTCTGTACACTGGTGTGCCAGCACAGGCACACCAGTGTACAGAGCTGATGGAGGAGCAGGAGGCATCTAGGAGTTTGACCGTTAAAAGATAAAAGGAGGAAGCTCAAATATAAACAATATTTTTGCTAGTTTTGTACAAAAAAAATGTTAAAAAGTGGCATACCTTTTTGACAAATGAGCTTAATAGGCTGAAAAGTAACCAAAGTTTACAGTTTAGAGAAGTTTTGAATGTTACTGTGTTTAAACAAATTAACATCCCGTTGAATCATTTGCGCTTTTTGTCTTTTCAGGTTGAGCAGTTTTGATTAAATGTTACAAATCGAGTTAATAAACAGCTCGGAAATTGTTTTGTGACTTTAAGCAATAAAATGAGCTGCAACAACGTAAAATTGATGTTGTTTCATTTCAGCTCATTTTATTAATCTGTTTTCATATTCGGGTGAATGGGTGCAGAACATTGGTTCCAGTGGTTTTCATAGATAATAGCTAACTAGTATCAGATTCTCAATAGTATTCAATTCAAGATGGGGCGTGAAAAATTGTATGTTCCCTGGGGGGGGGAGGGCATGACGGAAAAATAATTTGGAACCACAGGGCTAATCTGTAGACGCCGATGCATAATGCTTCCTTGTTGAAGCTTTGAAAGGCCAGACTTTTTTGTTGTGAAGGGCTGAGTTTACACTGTGTGGGGGGCTTCATGTGTATTAATTGGAGAATGTGCTAAATATTGAAGCAAGGAAATTTCTTTGTTTTTCTGTAGTCTTAAAAGCAGATAATTTGGGTCTAGTCTTTAATATTTAGCTTTCCAAAAAATGCTTATTATTACTTCCTTTTTCTACACTTGTGCCTTCCCAGTCTTTCTTTGACCAGCAGCTTATTTCTTGTTTGTCTCAACATTTTTGAGATACACCCTTCCTCTTTGCTTTTTGCTCAGTAATACAGAGAGCTTAAAATGGGTCTCAACTGACAGCTTTGGTAAGAGGAGTACGGACTGGGTGCTGCGAGCAAAATAAATTATCAGGCATGAAAGATGTGAGCATTTCCTTCTTGCATTAAACCACTTGGGATCATTGCCAGAGGTTTCCATAACCATGCCATGTATGCAGTTGTTTTTCTGTCAGTCCCATTGAGTTATACAGATCATTTCACCTCAGCACACAAATTAAGAACTTAGTTATCAAGTATGGTAGAGAAGATTTAGGCAACATTACAACACTGTTCGTGAGCTGGAGTTGTTAATCTGTGACTGCCAGTGTCTAAGTGAACCACCCAAACAACCACCCATGCAGGCAAATATCTAACCAGATAAGTCTGCAGCTAGTTAGTTAGTGGGTTGTCGCCGGGGATGATATGGCAACCAGGCTTTAGCGAAAACTGTCTCCTAAACTCCAAACACAGCTGTGTTTATTTGCTGCAAGTTGCCACAGCTACAGAACGCCAGAATGAAAGTGTCTTAGCAGATCGTGACTTTGGAAATGGAAAGCATGTAATGCCATATTGACAGTGAAGCGCTTAATTTTATTTGTTGTGAGGAAAACCAACATAAAATCAATTTCCGAATTAGTTTTTAGGAACCGGCTGATTTCTCTCAGTGAATGTTGCAGGTTTTAACATCTGAAGCTCAGATTTAAATGCGATTTTCTGCCTGTGAACACTGGGTTAAAAATAACATTGGCCCTGTGGTACAGACGAATTACACATTATTGTCTAATAAGACTCTCTTTTCTTCCTTTTTTCATATGAAGTGCAGGTTATGGTATTGTTTCTTTTGTATTTTTATATTATTTTTATGGCCTTTGGATTATGCATAACCAATAAGATGGAGCTGTAAATTATGTTAATGATCCTTCATACCTTAATCTGAACTGAAACTGCATATTATCTGGCTGTGGAGGAGCTAGATGGATACCTCCACACCCTTAAAGACCAATTAATACACAATCTACAGAAGACCTAATAGAAGATTTAATCTTAAGTAAAAAAAAAATAAAAATTGTGATAAAAATGATATTCTTCACCATCTGTTATTTAAATTGAAAACATTTTTTGACTGAATCAGTTGATTAGCAAAAAAACAAATTGGACATTGGATTTGCATCAGAATAGCAGAAGCCCACTGTCTCTGTCCAGCGTTTATTTTGTTGTCCAGTCTCAGAGGTTGATAGGTTAAGGTGCTGCTTACAGCTACATTTAAAGCCAATATGTTTTCTCTGAATCCAGTAAATGCTTCCAACGATTGGTCTTTCATTATGATCGGGCAGTTTTTGTCATTTTGCTTGGCTCCCGTTTTTAAACGCTTCTGGTGTGGATAAGCTGATTTAGATTGTCAACCAATCACAAAGACTGTTTGTTGTTTAAAGCAGTCCAGGTAAATTACACGGTTACTGGGATAAATTGTACCACAGAAAAGCTGAGAATAAAGCAGGTTGGGACGGACATTAACTGGACATGAGGTCTGTTGAGACTAGGTCTGCTTGATGTATTAGGGCTGTATAATATCGATATCACGATATATGTCAATATTTACTTTCCTGGAAAAAAATCGATTTTCATCTGTAAGTATCGTAACACCCAACTGTCATCTTTCTCACTCATTGCTTGCTTCGCACCAGGTCATCAGTCATCAGAGAGATTCCTTCAGATGTTAAGTGTCAAGGCTAAAAAGGTATCAATCTATTCAGAGCAAGTACTTGGTGCATTTTATTTACTTTACAAATGCATGTAAGCTACAGTTTATACTGTTTCAATTAAAAGAAACATGTTTTCTCACCACTTCTTTGATTAATTTTGTCCAGCTGTCGACTTTAAATCTGTGTCCATGTCCAACCAGAGCCAGGTATTGTGTAGTTGGTGCTTTTAATCAGTTTTCAGTTAAATTAATCCAATCCAACTTTATAACGGTCACAAAATGTCACCAAAATCACTCTGTCCCTTTAAAATCTTTCAGAAAATCACAAAAGTGTATTAAAATGTATCGTTTGTCGAATATCGCAATATATATCGTATCGTCGGCAGAATATCGTGTATCGTATAGTGAGATTATTGTATCACTACAGTCTTATGATGTACATGAAAGTCTTGCGATGGGCATGGTAAATATTGTGTCATCTGTGCTTCAGCTACTGTCAGCTTTCAACATATGTTCTTCTAACTTGTGTTTAAATAAAATGTTAGATGTGCTGCAGTAACTTCTGCTTTCCATTCAGAGTGCTGAAGGTTACTGGGCCGTTTCTTCTGAGCCTGGCTTTTAGATTAAAAACATCCGAAGCACAAACATACAAAGCCAGCAGAATCCTTTACCAGAAAAACATTTCTCCTGTCACAAGGGCTTAGTAATAATAACACTAAATCCTCCTGAAAAGTAATAAAAAAAAGAATATTGCTGGAGTTTGGAGAGATTAGATATGAGTTAAAGCGATTTGTCAATTAATTTTTTTAGGTTGGCTTAAAAAAAAAAGGTTTTTAGTCCATGTGTATTCACTCCTATATATTGTGTGCCCATCAGGCTGTGTCATGACTAGCCCTCATTCCTACCACACTGGCAGCAGTAAGATAATGTTGGAGACAATATATTTCTTGTCAAGTCTCACACTGTAGCTAGAGTAGAAAAGACACTATTTGGAGAATGGAAGAAAAAAGAAATACATTAAAAAGGTTGTGAAATACTGAGTGAAACGTGTAGAAAATGTGTTATATGAAAGTTTTTCTTCAAATTTAGAGAGAAATTATTGGGTTTTGCTCTTTACCTCCCCATCCGCCGACCTTGGCTTTGTGAAGAGTGGCTCCAGAAAGCAGCTGTTGTAATTAATCATCTATTATCGTCCTTATTATGAGCCACTGATGAGTTCGAACCTAGTTTCTGGAAAACACAAGGCTCAGTTGTACCAACAGCAGCATTTCACAGTCATTGATTTATATGAAACAGATACACCACCAATATAAGTCACTCTACTGGTAAACAGAACCGACTAAGGTTTACTCTTGTAATTTGTGACATTTAAAACTTTGAGATACTGTTCATTTATATGTAGGTGCAAAATGTACAGGTGAGAAAAAGCTTTTTTTTTAAAAAAAAAAATTCAAATAGTCTGTTTTATTTGACCTGAAACAGAAGATGAATGGCACATTGTTGGATTTAGCCAGTTTTAAAGGGACGAATCTCATGAAATCAATTACTGATTTGTCAAAATGTCAATTTTTGTCTTAAATATCTTCAGTCTACTCAGCACAGAAAGTTTAGGCTATAATTTTAGTTTCCCAAACTACATTTTCTTTAAAATATTTTAGATAAGCATGGAAGAATCGGTGATCGATTTTCTCTGAATAATTTAGTTACATTCCACTAAACAGATGGGGATCCACAGTATTAATCTTTGCAAAACTTTACTAATAACAAATTTTGCTGAACCATAAATTGTCCCAGATGTTGTTGTGATAAACACTGTGATCACTTTCAAGTAACATAATGATAGTGACAAAATAATGCAAGTGCATCCTCTAAAAGATCAAAGAACTTTAATTTCTAATGTGCATTCAACACTGGAACTGGAAGACAATTTTTAAAATCTTCAAAATAATTGAACAAAACAACAAATAAAATGGCTACTGAAGTTCTTCAAAAACGGAACGTGTTGAGACCAAAGCCATCCAGTCTTTGGTAGAAAGACAGAGAAGGAAAGCAAATAATCATCCAAATAGAAATGATCAAATTTGTTTCAATTTATTTGAAGTGATTTATTTATTTATTTGAGTGATTAATTAATTGCTCATTGCGACAGGCTTGGATGCAGGATAGCTTGACTTTTGCAGTGCGACTGTAGCTCAGGCTTGTTTGCAGTTTCTTTGCAAATTTGAGCCAAGCTGGAGACGTTTGCAGCCCCTTCTTTACGATCTCCAGGTATGCAAGTACAGCTGCTTCCTGGCTCTTCACTCAGTAATCATTCTTCAGGACATGTTTTGTCTTGTCCCCCTACTTTTCTATCAACCATTTTATGCCCCCAACATCCTCCCATACACACACACACACACACACACACACACACACACACACACACACACACACACACACACACACACACACACACACATTTATGATCCTTCCCCCACTTTCTCAATATTTTCATGCCTCATGTGTGTTGACTTGTGCCTAGCGGAGAGTTTGTCGACCCATTGCCACATGCTCGTTATAACCTTCTGCCACTTGGCTAAACTGAGCTGTGTGTGTATGTGGGTCAGGTCTGCCCATGAAACAGCTGCTTAAAGAGCTTTGAATACCTTAGCAAGGCAAAGGACACAGTTGCTCAAGCAAACTGGGTTAGAGCCTAGAATGGGCAGCTCTCCCTACTTTGTTCTGTCTCTGTTATGAATATTGCATTGAATGTATTATGAGGGCCCATGGTTGTGCCTTTATTCAGTTATATAACAAGAAGTGTAAAGTCCTAATTTCGTTGTCGTCTCTAAACTTTACGGTGTCCTTCCTTCTTGTTTGGCTATTCTGTGTATTTTTCTGCAGCACTTGACAGAGGTTTTACTGGAACATCAACAGTTTACTCAGTAAAACTGAATTTTATCCCCCCTCCGCTTGTTTTGCTTGGAGATCTGTGGAGGAAAAGCAAAGCGATTCCATATCCAACTCAAACATGAAGAGCACAGGAGCTTATTACTGCTCGCCTTACCCCACACTGCTTCCTGTAATTTCTGAAAGGTGTTTTTCTATGTTTTTATCCATCTCTTTTTAAAAAAAATATTTTTTTAATCAATCTGTATTGTTGATGAATCATATTGCATGTGACTGGGCCAGAGCTGTTTGTAGATTCCTCCTCTCCGCTCTGTTGAGCCAACACACATGTGCCAAGTGTAGCTGCAGGCTATGAAAATATTGTCACGTTTAGGGGGCCTCTGAAATCCATTTGATTTCTTCATCGATATGTTTCACATTCATACATTCATAAACATGAAAAGCTCCCATAGCTTTGATGTTGGTGAATAAAATTTTAACAGGTTTACACAAAACATACCCCAAATTGAATTTATGTTTTAGTGCTCTGCATTTTCAGTTGTGCTTTTCTTGGCATATTCTTTTTGTATATTTTTTCAAAGCTGTATATTTGTTTGAAGCTCTGACATGCGATTTTAATTATGTTTTCTTTCCTAAGAATTATAAAAGAGAAAATCATGTTCTGTATATTCTTTATGTAAAACAGTAGTTTGGAATCCAATATTTGGAGAATTACAGTTTTTCTCTAGCTTGTGCATCAAAGCAGATTATCCTGTTATACTAAAATAAAGTGCATCAATCAACATGCAGTTAGTTGAGGTGTTTAGAGACCACAAATGGCAGGAAGGAGTCATTATTTATTTATTTATTAGTAATGAAAAATAAGAGATTGTTTTCAGTATCTGACCTGAATTGATCAAGGGAACGTTAATCGATTCTGATGATGATTTCTCATATTTTACTCTACAAAAGTTTTTTTGTAGGTCTTCTTGGTCTTGTTGAAGATCTTTGTATGAAGAGGATTTTGTATTAAAGGCAGGCTGATTCTAACTAACCAAATCATGTTGATTAATCTTTTTATTAATGTAGAATTAGGGACTCCATATTTTTCATTCATTTTGATAAATTTGGGAAAAAAAAATTCTTTTTGACTTGAATCCAATTGAAAGAAAATGGTACAATTCAAATCTCTGGCCCATTTATCATTTCAATTAGATTAAAGACAATAGTTTTGTCAAAAAAATGTTTTCATGTAAATGAAGATTCAAAGGCCCATTATAAGAAAACATGAATATTATTGAATTGGTACATGAATGGAAAAAATAAAAATACTCCAGAACTTGATATGTTACTTTCACATCAGTAATAAAAGAATGAATGTAGGGAGGCTGAACTGCTGTAGTAACCTTGATGATAAAAAAGAAAAATCAACTCATCTTTGTGAATCAACAGTAGTTTGCTTCTGTTGCTGTGGTGCCCAGGCAACTGGAGTATAATTGGTTGGGAAGTTAAACAGGGACAACTCTAATCTCTGATATATTGAAGCTGAAGGCTTTAGATGGGTGTTTGTAAATTGCGACAGATCCTGCATTAGTCAGTCACAGAAAGGCCAGAGTGCAACAATCGCCCAAAAAATAAGTAATTGAACTGAAGAGGAGATGCAACATTTAGGCTTTTATTGTGCAACACAGACTTCTCTCATTTTTGTGGTCCTGTCATCCAGTTCTGATTTTCTCTTTCTCTGGATATTGTTTTGTCTTAACTTAGTTTTATTTCAATAATTAAAAGGTATAAAATTGAATTGCAGAGGTCTTGACAGAGGTATTAGTTCTTCAATACACAGTTAAGTCAAACGCAATCCCAGGGAAAACATGCCACCTCCCTGCAGAAATACCCAAGGATTTCTGCAAGAATGGGATTTGAACCCTGACCTGGGTTCCTCCTATTCAATATGTTAATTTTTCATTTTCAGTCATTTGTGGCTTAAATTTATACTTCTGTTCCTTTGTTGCCTTCATCTTTAACTTTAATTGTTCTGGAACCAGCTATTTGATGAGTTTGTCATTCTGGATGAGAATCCTTATCAACAAACAGCTCCACATTGAATGCGGCCATTTAAGTCAATAACTGTTTTAAAGCTTACTTGGAATTGTCTTAAATTATGAAATTTGGGTGCAAAAGTGTCATAAACACTCACTTTGCTTTATAGCATAATAAACCTCCCTGACCTAACCTTCAGTTTCCTTACAAAAGTTAATTAACACAAGTCTCAGTTATAAGATATGTATATAATTTATCTAATTCAAGTATATTTTAATTTTAAAATCAATTAATATGTTTAAAGTCAACTTGCTGAAAATCTGAATGGAAAAAAAAAATCTTTTTATTTCCAGTTTTGATTTGCCAATGTGTGATCAAACTTCATGTAGACTTTTTTTTTTAACTTCTGAAGGTCCAGCCAAAGTAGACATCTAAAGGCATCTAAAGTGAATACAACTTTGACATATTTCAGCTGCTTGACCTTAATTCAACATGCTCTTTTTCCTGTGAACTTTGAGGTTTTTTTAACAATCTCGTTTCATAAATAAATGAAGACTTACTAGATAATGTAGTAAGTCTTGTTGTTTGGAAACACAATCTCAGTCTATCCAATATCGATACAGTATCTATATTGGATATCGGTCTGTTATTAGCCAAAACAAATGGAGTATTGGGTTATATTGGCTGCGTCTAAAATCTCCTATGTAAGCACGCTGATGGAATCTCTCCGTTCCAGCATTTAGTCCGCACCCATGTTTCTATCCATCATCTTTTGTGTTCCACACGCAGACCCATTGGTAAATAATAAATGAGTCAATTGTTGTTTACTATTGTTCTCTGTTTGAGTAATATCACTTAATCAAAATGTTTTCTAACATTCCAAACTACAAAGTAATAAAAATATGTGGGATTTGCGGTGGGATCAGGTCAATATTAGTATTGGCGTATCATATCAGTATTGAAAAAGTTGCAAATCCATTGCACTTTGCTGTTCTTTATATCCTTTAAATATTAAGTCTTTTGAAATTTGGACAGAAACCATTGACTTATTGCGCAGACAGCATCAACTTTATTTTAAAATATTGTAAGTTGTTTCCTGAATCTTACATCTGCAGCATTCCTGCAACATGCCTCGCCTGAAGTGTCCACTTGTGCAGAAACGAACACAAACCAAACGTGCAGCTCTGCCCTGAGAGAAATTGGTACATCTGAGACGAGGACAGGGATAACACGGGGAACAAGTGTGTGTGAGAGGGAGGAACAGGCAGGCTGGCTGCTATTTTCTGGGGCAGGCCATCAGGCTGCGAGGCAGCAGGGAGGGATAATAACAGAAGCTGTTACATTCTTGTGGTTTCTCTGATTTCAACATGAGGCAGGGGGCCGGCTCTGGCTGACTCATGGCCGCTCTGCCTGTTTTCTCTCTCCGTCAGCCTCCGTGCCAGCATGGAGGCTATTACCAAGAGGACAGCACCGGACATCATCTTAATCCGAGACTCTTTGATGACAGGACAGTTAAAATGGTCAAAAAATGTAAACCTGTGGTGGGATTGGGTTCAGGATATGGTGGGGGTGCTTTCCCATTTGAAGAGAGAAAAATGGCACAGCTCTATGTCTGGACCAGATTGGTGTCTCGTCTGCAGTCCAAACAGCAGCTTTCAAGGCTGTTTGTCGCCTGATGCATCTGCATTCCAGTTGGCACAGCAAAAAGGTTCAATGTTTCTGCACGTTCAATGCAACTGCAACATTTACATGCAGTCAAGGCAACATGTTTTGTAGCTTTTGTATTTCTGCTCTGATTAATACTGTTTTTACAAGTTTGAAGAGTCAAACGACTCATTGAGCTATTGGAGCAGTTTCATGGATACAGAGCTGCTGGACTCTTTTGTGTAATCAGATTATTAAAGAACAGAATAAATGAAGCAGAAGTGTGTGTGTGTGTGTGTGTGTGTGTGTGTGTGTGTGTGTGTGTGTGTGTGTGTGTGTGTGTGTGTGTGTGTGTGTGAAACCTGGTTTGAACTATCTGCGTGTGTCGGTTCAAGGCTGCAGATGAAAGTCTATTTTCATCAGCTCAACATGCATATAATTATTTTAAGCAGCACCGGTTTGAGCTGCTCTGTTGTCACACATTACGTTCTGCTGTGGCCTATATGCTTAGGTTTTTGGTATACATTAGGGCTCCGCAACTTTTGTTTTACCCCAAGTCTAGCTAAATAAAACTTGTTTGGGGCAGCAAATTTCACATGGGGCATTTTTTGATGAATATCTACTATAGAAAATGTGAAAATTACATTTTTAGTAATAAAAATAAATTTTCTTCCATATGATGAGGAGATTTGTGTAGATATAAACCCCCCTCTAAACTGTATATATTTATGCCTGATGTCTGTACACTTTGAGCCTTTGAAAGCAGTCAAAATTCTTTTTAGGAACATAATCTCAGTCTATAAAGTTGATTCAGATTCTGAAAAAACATTGTTTCTTCTTACCTAATAACCAAAAAAATACCTCAATTATATTGCTGGTTGTTTTGGAGTCATTGTTTTGCAGATATATGGTGCAATTATTCCATAAAAAAATCTGAAAAAACTGATAAAATCTACATTTGTTATTATATCTTAATTTAAATATATGAAATGGTTTTCAGACTGTGGAAGGTCCAAAGAGCAGCTTGCAGCTCCAGAGACACAGGTTGCAGACCCCTGGTATAAATGCTAAATAATAACTGGAAATTAATTCATCTTTAATTGCAGAATTATAATCTTGCAAAGAAAAATCCAACAAATCCAACCTCTAATTTTTAGATAATTATTGAGTGTGGTGGAAAACACTGTTATTTTGTTGGAAATAAAATTAGAGGTGTCACCATTTTACTACTCATCACAACGCTTATAAGATTAACAACTGTTGCATATTTTTAAACGTATATTTAAGGTCTCAAGTAGATCAAAGCACCCAGAAACGTTTTTCTACGGTACAATTATATCACAGGGGAATATCTTACTTAGACACTCTTCAAAATGGAGTCGATGTGTGTTGGTGATTAGGCCATAGCTTCCCACCAAAGAAAAATAAAGCAAATTGAACTGTAACAAAATTGTAGAGTGACCCAAGTTTATCTTTATAAACCAATGACCACTGTTTTCTATGACGGAGGACTGCGGCGATGGGGGCTCACTTCTCCACCAAGGTTACATAGAAGCCTGTAGTACTAGGATGTTTTGAATGAATGTCTGGTGGCATCTGCCAGAAGACTTACATGTGGTAGCTGTTGAATCCTTTAGGATAAGGATCCAGAACAAATGGTTAAATCAGTGCAGACACGGTTTACCAGACACAAAATCAACCGTCTTCAATAAGTTCTGTTGAAAACTTCTAGAGAGAAGAGATTTGAAGAAATTACCCATAATGTTATAGGGAGACTTTGGAAAAGAGAAATGGTCAAAAATTAATCTCTGTATGCTGAAAATGAAAGGTTTTATTGTCTTTTTTTCAGTAAAAGATAGTGTTACTATAATACTAATTAAGAAAGTAAGCGTGGAAAGTGTTGTGTATGGATGTGTGTATGATCTCCATTGGAAAAACATTGAAGCTGCACTGAAGAAACTTGTTGCTTCCAGAATTGGATGACCTGTTCCAGTTTAGCAGAAAGACTCAAACAACATCCTTTTTTTATAACGCTATTATTATTGCTCGGGTGAGTTTTTTTATTTTATTTTATACCTTTAAACCTATAATTGTGAGTGGGGGCAAAGGGGCGGGTACAGAAATAAATTGCTGCCTCAGCTCTTCTTACCTTAGGCTAACCTTATTTTCTACAGCGTGGCAGCGGAGTACAAGCCCTGAGGTGAATGTCAGGTAGGCCCACGCTTTCCTGTTTTGGCCCTGTTTACCAACCACAATGTGTTCCACCCACCTCCGTCTTCTCATCCTCACCTCGTCGCACACTCAGAGATCCCCTTACACCTTCCCTACACACGTTTCTTGTTATAGGAGCTGCATGATATGTTCAAACAGGCTGTTGAACCAGCTTGGCTCTTGAGTTACATGTGTGAGTTATATGGTGTGTGTTCCTGCAAAAGGCTCTGGATCTGCAGAAGTTCATATGAAATCCATCTTAAAAACATTATGGAAGCTGATCGTTTTTTGAGGTAGATTTTTATATGAGGTCTTCTAGAGTATTCTAAAAAGATGTTGCATAATATGAGTGTAGAGCAGCCACCATAAATAACTGAAGCTACACCTTATTTTAATAGAGCTAGAGCTAAAGCAGCAATCTTCAACTTTTATGAACTTAGAAACATTTTGCTCTCAAGCTAGCCAAAAAAATAATTTAGAGCAGCAAATGTTTTGTGACTTTTTGAAAAAAGATGTCTTATAAATTTAAATAAATGTCTATTTTCGAAAATTTGCAGTAATTCTCAAAGAACCACCATTTTATCAAAATTTTTAGGATTTAAAATAATTACAAATATAACATTTTGCAAAAGAAATATGCATAATTCTTTTTCTTGTGGGATGGAAAATTATATAAACTATAAAACAGCATAGATTCAAACAAAGTACAAGAAAAATTGATTTGAAAACTTGTTACTGGTACTTTCAGTGTTATTTTGTGTGGAAATCCATTGCAAATGGTGCAGGAAAACCAATTAAAACTAATTTAAAAACTAGCATTTGATGTATCTATTTTTAAAACAGTAACTGGTTCTTTTTAATTTTTAATCAAGGTTATTAAAAGCCCATTTGACTGGGACCACAGAGTTGAGACCCCTAAAGCCTTGTAAGCAGCAAACAGAGAATAGTCTTATCAGAGATACATTTTTGGTCTATTATAGATTTTTTGTTTTGTTGAATACCTACATGAAATAATACGTCACCCCCCGCCCCCCCAAAGCAACAGAGAGAGAATATGTCAAGGTACTGTGAAATATGAGCATAAAATATATAAAGAGTGCATATTACTTAAACTTATTAACCCAAGTACTGGTTGACAAATATAATAAAATGCACTTTTTCATTTAGTCAATGTAATGGTCTATTGTTTTATCATTTCTTTCCATCTGTCGTGGCTTGACATTTCTGGCTTACAAAGTGGAGAATCTGGTGATTGTTTCACTTAATCAAAATTGGTCTATTATTAGTATTAACGTTGTATAAATTATAGCACTAAGAAAACCTTAAGTTTACCGGATAATGCAATAGTGTAGTAAAGCAATCTGACACCAAGTTTCCAGCAAAAAGGTCATGATTCCTCTAAAGAGTTTCTGTAAATATCTATTGTTTCTGTTTAAATGTCAACGCCTGACTAATTCTTTCTGTCAGGTTCGAGTAGGACGACAGAAAGATGATTAAGAGCTGAGAGGAAGATATCAAAGATAGGTTGTAATGCCTGGTTTAGCTCTTGATCATTTGATCCTCGCAGTGACCTCTAGTTTCTACAAGTTTCTAGGCTCGTTTGCTCGTTTTTTACAGTTCAGATAATTATGACACATTTTACGTGAATGCTGTCCTCTTAGATGTTGAGATGTTTCTTCTTTCAGTTTGGGTATGAGTCAGAGAAAATGCCGAAATGACCTGAATTTTCTCCCATGTGCGAAGTTTAGATTAACCTAGTGTTGCCCCTCTCAAACCTGTTGCTGTGCATTGCTGGAAAGGTAGATATTCAGCTATTTGGAAAAAAAAAACACCTACAGGTGTGTTTTGGACACTAAAAATATGAAACCCATCATATATAAATCCATATTACAGTGCAGTGTAGTGGATGAAGCCTAATACTGTAGTTCACAACCACAAGAAATTAGGCTAAAGGACTCATTTTCTGTTTTATGTTTTTGCCATACTGTGGAAAATTTACCACTGGCCCATACTTGCATAATAATTTTATTAGAACTGAGTCCCAGACCTCAAATCTAAGTCAAAATTTGAGTCTATTTTGATGTGACTAAAATGCCATAAAATGTTACCTTTTTCATTCTTACTATGGTAACACGCATTAGACAGATAGCTTGACTAGTTAGCGTGATATTAGCTTGTTCTTCTTAAGAGAGAGCAACAGCAAAAGCCACTGTGCAATAAGCACCTGCAAACACTGCTGAGTGTTTTATTGTGTTTTATTTCGATGTCCCAAAGTTAACATGAATAAATCCCAGACAGCACAACAACCATATGATTGAGAAAGACTTGTAGTCTTCGACTCCAATCTCAACTTTAAAGAACATGCTAAAAATCTCAAATTAAGTAAAATAATTTAATATTTACACACATAACATACTACTTTACATTTTGAACTTTGAAAGATATCAACTGTCCATAACCGTTTCGCTTGTGTTTGAGGTTTTAAATGTCACTGTTCGCCACTATTAAATTACTAAAATCAGGGAAAGCAAAATAATGCAATACAAACTTTAACACAAACCAGAGGAGACACTGAGGTGAAAGAACAAATTTAGTCAAATATCAGTTAACATTGCTACTTGTAATTGCTATGCCGTTGCTGCATGACGATAGGTTTACCCACCTTTTCCTTCACCACAACCCAGACATCCTTTATGAGCTGTAGCAGCCCAACCACCAACCATGTGTATAAAGGGTTGGTTTTGAGGGGAAGTGAAAGGTTATCCAAAAGACTAGATAAATTGTTGGAATGGATAATATCCTACCTAATATAACCTAGCTAGTGCCCTAAGAAAGTGCTATATAAGTGCTATATATTATTGCAGCCAAACTGTTCTTAGAGGCTGTAGTATTTCCCAGATTGATATTACTATGACAATTGTGATTCAACATGCTGAGCATCTCTAATTAATACTGCAAACTTCAAGGTCATTTTTGCAATAATCACAGTAATTGTTAATTTTCTGTTAGAAATAAAAACAATTAGATCATGCTTTACTTTTATTTTTGTATTTTCTAAAGACTGTCATACGAATCTGACAACCTAAGCCTCATTTGTTGTTGCTATCACTTTTTTTAAAAAAGTTTTTCTTACTCACTGATTGAGTCATGGAACAAGCGTCAACCTTAGAAAAACCTTCAAAAATGAATTTAAATATCTCATTTACGATCCACTTAAAACTGGCGTTCAACAGATTTGGCAAACAGCTTTAAAGATTTTACTTATGCGAAACGGCCTGCACAGACAGAAATCTCTTGATATATCAGTATGACGCTGAAGGAAACAGCAGAACCAGCAAAACGCTATGCAGTCAAGAAGCAAGCAGCATGAAGAAATGCTCATGCAAGACACCAAGTTCGAACGTGGAAACTTTTGGTGTGGTATCATGGCTGTAATCGCTGTTCCACCAGGCTGCCATATTTATCAGGAAGACAACATTCAGACACACCTTTCACCCCCTCAGTTAAGCAATTGCCCTATTTACAAGCCAAAGGGAGAGGTTTGGTGTTTGGGGTTTTGGCTAGCCATGTGCTAAAATATTAGTTGGCTTGTATGTGCAAGTTGTTTTGCATTAAACCATGATTCCTGTTGCATTCAGTGGCCTTTTCAGCTAATATGTCTTTGCCAAAATATGTCAAATGTTTTCAGCCCTAATAAAAATGGTGGCGTTTAATTGTTTAAACACTTTCGTGCTTTAACCGTGCTAAACTTGGATTCAGAACAAAGGAGCCTGAGGCAAATAATTCAGTTCATATTTCCAGTTTGTGTGCTCCAGTTGCTTGATTTAAAGACGACACAAAGGAAATGTTTTCTGCCGAGGTTTAAGGTGACAGACTGAAGTTTGAACTTTCCATCACTGAATCGAATCAATTTTCAAATCCTTTCACTTAAAGGTTTAAGTTAAATGACATAAATCATTCGCTTACTAATAAACTTACTTTAATTAAGAGAAATATCTCAGTTTGATATCTTGGTATGAGGTTTTAATAAAATGATGTGTGATTGTGGCTACCCAGACTTGGCAGCGTAGCCATTTATCAGCAGGAGGATATATTTTTTTTTTGCTACAGAACACCTGGCCTCCCTGCTGGCGGGGCAGGAATGTGCAAGGTTGGGGTGGGTGCAGGTAGAAATCTGCCGAGTGCTCAGAACTCGACCCCCGGTAACATTTAAAGGTGCCGGCGTCAGCGGGAAAGCGAAAAAAATCAGGGGAATGTGCTGCTTTAATAAGACCTGCTTTTCTGTCTCCTGCTTTTCGGTTTCTCTTTGTGCTTACATGGAGGTGTGTTACAAGTGTGTGTGTTTGTGCACACATGCTGCATACTGTACAAAGGCGGGTCTCTTGTTTTATAATTAAAGGAGCGCTGTCACACCCTGTTCATATTTCTAATCTGGAGATTGTGTGTAGGTTTTCTCTTGTTTAAATTTCTACCCTGCAGAATGTACCAACCAAGTTTAAATCATCTTGAATTATTTTCTATTTAGTTAAGAAAAATCTTGTAGTTTACAAAAGCTGTTTCATACAGAAGCTCTCAACTAAAATGGATTTGCTGTGAAGAAAACTTGTATTTCTTGTTTGCTCAAACAAGTTGTGAAAGTTGTGCTAATTAATTTAGAGCACTTTTAGGCATGTTTCTTGCTATGCTAGCTGAAAGCAGGAAACCTCAGAAAGAGGGCTTTCCCCCCCACCGTTACCCAGCCACCACTGTGACCTTTGTGCTGGATGTAAATTCAAAAAGTGAAAGGAGTGGAGGCGTTTACATGCCACGAGGAGAAAGTTATACACACTTGAGTTTGTTTTCTTACTTCTCTTTACAAATGTGGAAGGCTTTTCTTTATTAAAACAGATATACAAAGTTAATATTTCTGGGATTGGAGCCACATCACTTTAAATTCCATGTCACAGTCATTTGGAAAAGGCATTTATCATTACAGATATTCTCAACAAAAGAAAAGAGAATACCATAAAGCATTTTAAAACTTTTTCCACCTTTTTGTTTAGCTTATGTTCATACCAACTGAAAAACAAATTTGTAGGAAACAAGGAAAAAGCGCACTCTTAAATCTCCCTCATGCCACTGAAATAATAAATACATTTCAGCTTCCCAAGTCTTATTTGTCCATTTTTTCCACTTTCTGCATCCTTTATCTTTTGTGTGAAGAGATTAAAAACGATTAAAATGAGTCAGTTGTCAAAGACATCAGTCAGGATAAGGGTACACAACAAATTTCCTCACCATGATGCTACAAAGCAGTGAAAACAACCATGGGGAGCATACAGGACAACACCAACAAAACAGGCCACATGCAGAAAATGTTTTATGGATTTTGGTGTCAAACAACTCCAAAGTTGTTTATTTGGCAGTATTCTGCATCACCAAAAGAAGACTGTAAACCTGGTGGTGGCAGCATCATAATCTGGGTTGCTTTTATCCTGTACAAACCTGGTTTGTGTTTCTATCCAGTGTTTTAAACCATTCCAAATGCAGAAGGATGGATTTTATTTTTCAGCTTTACATTTAGAAAGCAGACTTGTTTTCAATACAGTTATAAGCAGTTTTGAAAGGAGTTGTCACGGTCTGATTTTCCATGCCACATAAATCTGATAATTTAGAAGGTTCTATCCAGTTTCGAGATCCAGCAGTCGATACCCGCTGTGTGAAAGCCTCTTTCATTTGTGGGCGCTTATGATGCTATAAACAGTTGGAGTGATCCAATGTAATTGCTATACTGCTTTCAAGAAGCGATACAGAAACAGAAAAGCATAATTTTTCCCCAAACACTATCATTACTTTGCAGCTTGAGTTTACTCCATGGAGTCACTTAAAATATTCAGTGCGATAATAATTTCAGAAAAAGGGAACATGAATTTGGCTTAGCTTTAGGGGTATTACTGTGATAGACTAGCCAAGAAGAAAAGGTGAGATGGAAGCAAAGAATGCGTGGAATATCAAAACATGCCAAAGATCAGAAAGAAGCGTGGGAAGCAAAGGTATGTTGACAATATCAAGGGCAGGGAAAGGGAGTAAAAAGCTAATATGACCTGGATGACATAATAAACCTGTTGTGATGGTCAGAGGCGAGACGTCGCGGGTTGCATCTAAAGGAGGCGAACACAGGGCTGCTCCCAGAATGAGCTGAGCGGAGGCTACTACAAGCCTCAATCATCTGCATCGTTGATTCAGCAGGAATCCTCTGACAGGTGTTAGGTTTCATGAATGGCTGTGTGTGTTTGTGTGCACAAGCAAACGCCTGCTTCTTGGCACTGATGGCTACAATTTGCATAATCGGCCTACAAACCATACCGGCAGTTAAGTCTGCATCGTTGGTTTTTTACCTTTACCAACTGATGGGTTGGTTATTTGAAATTATACTCATTGTGTTAGGGTAAGCTCTTATCAGAATGCATATTTTTGCTTAAGTAAATGCTGGGTCTTAACCTAATATAAAAACAGACTCGCTTCAAGTTCAACTGAAGTACGTAGAATATGTGATGTCACATTTTGGCGTTAATGCATGCTGAAGTTCAGTAGAGGTTGGGGCTTTTTGCGTTGGTTCCTTAGCTGTTTGCTCTGTCAGCATTATTATTTCATCTGATGATGCTTAATATTAATGCCGTTTTGTTTCGTCAATAATAAATGACTGGGGTTGAATGTGGCCACCTCAGCCAGGGTTGTATTACTCCCAGTTCCTTTGTTTTGGTCGTGTGGGCGTTTTACAGAGAGAACTGAAAGTAAAGTTCAGTTTCTGAAACCAAAGCCTGCATACGAGCTGTTTTACAAATGTTTTTATTTAATTTGCCATATAGTAGCCACACCTAAAGTCCCAGTATGTGATGCTAACAAGAGTGTAACTTGGTATCATGAGCATTTGACTCTGAACTTCGATCTCGGTAAGAATTTTTGTCTAAATCCTAGCTGCATAAAGATGCGTTATTGTAGATCCTTCCTTCCAGCCACCATTAGATTCTACATTCATCAGTGTTCAAATGCATTCTGGTATTTGAACTCTTGAATTCTTGTATTTATGTTTAATTTAGACCTTATCAAATTGAAGAAAATCCACATTAAATTTTAATTTGTGTACTCAAGAGAACAGCTAAAATAAATCATTACACCTGTAATTTGCTTTTTCCAAAAGCAAATTAAGACCGGATTGAGGTTCGTTTTTGCATTCTCTGACTGTTTTGTAAAAAAGGCCAAAGCGGTGAATGGAGTTGAAGTCAACTTGTCGATTCATTGGCCCAAATTGACGTTGACTGGACATTTTAAAGTCCAGTCAATAAAATCTTGGTTTTATTGTTGATGTTTGACATTTGTGTGCAGCAGCTAATCTTTGTCACTTATTGTCATATTTTGTTAAATTCATGGTAAGACAAAGCAGAATTTTTTCTCTTCTGAATCCACCATCAACCAACATTGTGTGACTCTGTCGGTGAAGTACACAAGAAAAGTTAGTTCATTTTTTAGGTGTTTTCTGTTTCCATATATATCAACATATAAACATTGTTTTATGTCTGAATAAATGCATTTTATTCTTGTTGCTGACCAAGTAGTACCATCTAATTGACCACCTGTTTGTTTCTGGCCTAGTTTTTGCTTTGTGAAACACTGTAGAGTGTTTTTATGCACAACTACTGTGTGTGTGTGTGTGTGTGTGTGTGTGTGTGTGTGTGTGTGTGTGTGTGTGTGTGTGTGTGTGTGTGTGTGTGTGTGCGCGTGCGTGCGTGCGTGCGTGCGCTTTTTTTAAAAGCTAGAGTCTATTTATATATATTTCAATTGTTTCAAAGCATCAGAGGATTTATATTTGTGTCTTTGGGTTACTTGTATGCATGTCTTTGAGTTACTTTGAAAAAATTGGAGAATTAATAGAATTGTATGGGACAAAGAAGTTCATTTGTTGTCGGTCTGCATCTGTACCAAGATAGTTGTTTGGCTTGGCTTTTTGCATGCCTGATTTTAAAGTTAAATAACACAAAGGTATGTTTACGTTGTCTGCTAAAGTAAGAGTGTTTGACGCAGAGCCGACAGGAAGGCTGCAGCGCTGTCTGCGATTGCCATAAGTTGAGAGAAGCCCACCGGTGAGAGAGGCTTTAGGGTCACGGGCCCTTATAATGCAAATACACACATTCGGACTTACGCAGATGCTCTGCTGCATGTTTGTAAGCTCTGCTGACTGCAGGAAGCAATAATGGCAGCATGCTTCCGGAGTTCCGGAGGCTTCTCTCAGGGGAGCGAAGCCGTCCTGTCCAGCTCAGCAGAGCAACGCTGAAAAGAACACAGCGGTGCAGAAAATTATGGAACATTGTCAATAGACTGGAGTACAATTGAGAATGGTACAATACGACGGAACTGGAACAGTTTATAAAAAAAACAACTGAAATTGTTGCAGTAAGCAATTGTTTGCACAAAGAAAAAAACACCCAAATGTTAGTTGATTTGTTACCATGCATTATTTTCCTTCAGGCTTGTAAAATGCACACAGTATCCAGTTTCATGTTGCATTTGACACAAAGTCTTAAGAAAGTTGTTGCAGTGTTTTAGCAGAGCACGGAAACCTGTATGAGACTGATCCTTTTTTTCAAGGTGGGGTGTTTGCACATATCTAACCAAGCAAAATCCACATAGACAAATCTTTTCAAGTTTTATAAAACCTTGTTGCCTCTCATTGCTTTTTTTAACATCAGTGCAATTTACATAACATCAAGAGTTATGTAAATAACTCTTGATGTTATTTACATCAAGAGTTATTTACATCAAGAGTCCTTCACAGACTAGATATGTTCTGGAAAATATTTATATTCCAGACTTCATCTTCTTCCATCCTTCCATCCTAACATCCATTATCTTTCCATCTGTCTGTCCTTTCATTGATGAATCTTTAGGGATGGACAATTTTATTGTAACCAGGGTAAAAGTTGCCTTCATAAGATTTGCACTGTATGATAGACTTGCTAGATGGAAGCGTCAATAAATACCCACATAACTTATGGTGAAATGGAATTATTCTGTTTAGAGTAAATATACTACTACCTGGTGTAACAGGTGAATTGAAGTAGCCTGTTTAATAATGTGTGTTGTGTTTAAAGCAATATTTTTCAGGGACGAAAATAAAAGACAAGGTAATTCATTTTTAAAAACATATTGTCACTTTTGCTCCTCTTGAACAAATAAAAAGTGTTTCAATACCCGTATATTTATCCATCGGTTTCTCCATAGTCCATTCATCTAACCCATCTAACTGTGTTTTTGTGTTCGTTCATCCATTTGTCCTCCCATCCAGATTTCCTTCAATAATTTTGTCCACTTTCTGTCTGTCCCTGTTCCAACTAACCATCTCTTTCCATTCCCACTTATCCACCCTTCTGTTTGTTCATTTTATCCATCCAGTAATCTGTTAATCCATTGTTAGGCCAACCAGCCAACATTCTTTTCTTCCTGCTGCTTCCATATTTAAAGTCTGATCCATGAAGAAATGGCTGGAAAAGTACAGGACTTTGACATAACATATATGTAGGAACTCTGTTAAACAGCCATTCTCTTCTAACGGTAGGATTATTATTATTATTTTTTACAATTCAGACATTTTGTTTTACGTTAAAAACTGTAACCCAGACACATTTATGAAAATCATCCACATCCCCCTCTATTTCTAATGCACAGCCCCTGTTGCTAGTTTGTCCCATTTCTTTTGCACCACTTCAGACACACGATGATGCAACTTGGCAGAATTGGCCCGTGGCAACTTTGGATATAAATGGCTCATCCTGGGCTAAAGAAAACAGTGTTTGTGATATTCATGCAGTCCAACTGCTTAATGATGACATGGTAAAATATATGATGATACATCTCAGCCAATAGTTTTAAGGGTGCATTAATTCCAGTCCAGTTTAGTTTGCTTTAATCAAACTCTTGTTTATTAGCCTGTAAAGTCCAATCCATTTGTGGAGGTGTGAATGTGTATTCAAATTCCGATGTGAACCAAAAAGGGAATCATCGTCCGCCTAATAACCTCTGTCTCGGTTTGGTTGAAATGAACTCTCTCGAATGCGTATGAGAGTGCCAAGCGGACTGGAGATCACTTCAAGAACAGGAAGCAGGAAAAAGCGCACAGCACTGTGGGCAAATGCAACCTAAACAAACAAAGAAGATAAAACCGAAATCCCACAACTTTTAAAATCAGACGCTGCTCCATTTTTTTTTTTACATTTAGTGAAGAAGGAAGTAACGCTCATGTCATTAGCTGGCTTTTGTGTCGTTTCCCTCAGTGGTTCTTGGTGCAATGCCACCACAGGTTTTCTAGATTGTTTGAATTGTTTGACTCAGTGCAATGTGAATGTTTCAATCTTGTCCCTCAATCAAGGGTCTCCCAGTACTACACAGTATTCAAGTACTGGATTAATTTTTAAAAATGTTTCTGTAATTAACCTTTTAATGTGAAGATGCTGTTAAACAGTGTGTACATTTTTTTCCGGGGGCAACTTGTCTGATTAAAGTGAAGCGATGTGTTGACCTCTCCTAACCCAAAGTTGATGTGACACTCCACTTCATTGTGCTCAGATGCTGTTTGTGCTCTGGTGGCATTTACAGCGGGGGCTTGAGATGAGACAGGCTGATTACTTTCAGACAGCAGGAAGCAGTCAGACCACTAAACGTTAACAAATAAAAGTAAACAATATGGGGAGCAGAGACTGTCTGCTGCCCGTCTTACCACAGGGGCCAATAAAGAAAAGGTAATTACTCTGATTTTGGCCACATTTTGTGATCAGATAAAATGATGAGTAGAGGAGCTGTTGTGGAAAAAAGATGATGCACCATGGATGGTCCATCCATGAGTCCCATTCGTCATTGCGAGGCTCGCTCTGCTCTTCTTTCTGCATGGCTTCATCTCAGCATCCGCTTCTGCCGGGCTGACCATCCCGCCGACAGCGTCTCTGTGCCTGCCTGCCTTTGTTGGTACGCTTGCACATGTTTGTGGGTTCGTGCCTCTACTTCTGCATTTGTGCGTGCCAGATTGTTTATTTGTGGTTGTTCTGTTGGCGGGCAGAAGAGCGACATTAAAATCTGCACATCTTGCCAATTGCAGACGCATAACGTGACACGAGCCAATATTATATACCCACTCCAAGTGGAGGTGGCAAGCTTTGTCGCCTGCTGTTATGAATCAGATGGATAGTGATGAATCTCATCCTTTCATCTACTTGTCACTTGATTACATCATAGAAATATTATTGTGTGCATGACACACGCATTCTGTAAAAGACATTTGCTCTTTTCCTGTGTGGGATTCTTAGCTGTGTGAGAATTTCCTCTGAGAGCAGCAGAGGTGTTTTGTACAACTGCTACTCACAGAAATGGCATTTTCCAAATTCAGATGAGCCATGTTTGTGTGTTTTAGCATGTCAAATTTAAAGAATGTGTGGTTTTCAGACAAATAGCCCTGTGTCTACTTCCTGGGGAAAATGTAACTCATAGAACTCATTCCATTGGGGAAAAAAAAATGGTATATAGCGGTAATAAACACAAAGTAATAACTAGGACTTCAACTGATTAATCGGTTGTCTGAAGATTAATTGATTAATCAGTCTTGGATGCTCATTGGAAATTCTTGCAGCACCGTCAGAGCTGTTGTCAAACACTTGGCAGCCTCTCTGATCCAGGGTTTCCCCCAGAAAACATGCTAAGCCCGGTGGTCGAGGCGGTCCACCGGCGATCTACCGTGTTTTTGTTTTAAAAGATGTTAACTTGACAGAAAATGTAAAAGTATTACTGTGTAATTATATGTTATGGCAAAATATCTCCAGTGAAATGCTGTTTAAACTCACAACTAGTCTAAAAACAACACATTTGAACTTCTGTTTAATCCAAATTAAGTTTTTTCCCCCTTAGAATCGTAAACAAGCAACGCTAAGCCTGGCGGCGGGGCTAGTAAAGCATGGCGGGCCGCCAGGCTTATAATACACTGGGGGAAACCCTGTGATCAATTTGCATTTTGTCTTTGACACAAAAACCTCTGAAGAAGAAAAAAAAACACATTTTCCTTCTTCTAAAAATGTAAACAGAAAAGCAATGGTATCAGATTTATGCGGTTGTAGGATTTCTCTTTTGTCATTTGATAAAAACAACAAGCCATTTCTCCCTTAGCACTAAACTCAAGTGTTTGTTCTAGTTGTATTTCTCTATAATAGAGTTTTAGGTGGACCAGAGTTCGCTTTTTTAGTCCTCATCAGTTTGATTTGGAATTCACTTCTTCCCAATAAAACAGACTTTCTAGGCAAATGAGCTAGACAGATTCGGTCTGAATGAACCCTTAGCCAGATTTGAAAAACGTTTATGAAATGCCAGTGTTGTCCTGTATTTTTCTGAGTTACTCTGGCCATCCAAGCATGTTCACCCCCTAAACTGTCTGCAAGATCCAAAGAAGTTTCCTAAAACCTTAAAATATCACCATATGACCTCATGTGAAATTACATTCCTCCACAGTCGGAAAGAACTTGCACAAGTTTAACTTTCATGGGAGGTTTACAAAGAGGAAAAACACAAAGGTCAAACTGAAATTTAACACAGACCAAGAGTTCGGAAATAATCTTTGGACAGTTGAGTCTAAAACTGAATTTATTTAGACATCCTCTACTCACAGACATGTTTGTTAGAAACTAGAGCTGTAACGATCCATCAAATGATTCGAGGAACTCAATTATTGAAATTCCTTGACACTATGCTAAACTATGCTTTACTATTTAGAATTTGTGTTGCGCAACAATCTCTTCTGCCAATGGGATGTTGACAAATGCTAAGTGTTTTACCAGGTAGGAAGGTGAGATACAAAAGACGGAAAGAAGTGCCACCAAAAAGTGTAAATATGTGGTTTCACTCTAAACTACAAGAAAACTGTTTGGTGCGTGTACTAAAAAATGGAATTGGTGTTTCACAATAGCAAGTCTTTGATGCCAAAACACGTCAACAGGAAACATCGCTACATGCATCGAGCTCATTCGTGGCTGCTAACAGGTGGTATTTTTGGTCCCTTTGAAAACGACTCAAACTTTCATCTGTGATGGTTAGTGCAGAATTGAAGATTAATATAGGCTAATATTACAGGTACTTGCTGATCAAGAGAAGTAATAACATGAAAGACTATGTTCTGCATTTGTTTTATACTTCAAGCTTGAGACTAAGTGATGTTTGAATCATATGAAATTTTCCATCAAGTCTCTTTGCTTTAACATTTTGCAGCAGGAATATCTGATATAGTTCTTTTTGTTTATGTTTTCATGTTTTCCCTTCCTGGGTCCAAGGCCAGTGAGCCTTTACTACAATAACTAGATGGAATGATGTTATTAAGGTGCATGGAAGGTCACTTGTGAAAAGCACTTCATTCACCAGCTTTGGTTATGAGCCATTATGGATGGTAAAAAGATAAAGTAACAGAAAGTGTGCAAGAAAGTACACTCTGTACAGATGTATGATGTTTCGGTAAATGGGTGGTGGGTGGATGGTGGTTTGTTATTGTGTGGCTATTGGTGAGTATTCGTTCTCACCAGTGGTCTCGGAGCTTTGAGATAATCTGTTATGACAAGCCATTGGCATGCACTGCAAATCCTCAACATGCACAGTTTATCGAAAATGAAGCATTCACTCACCAGACTTTTGGTATTCATATAGCAGCTCCCAATTCAAAAGTTTATAATATTCAGCAAAATACAAAAACATTGTTCTGAACTATGAGAACTGGAGTTTAGTTCTTGGTCTGGTCTTGACTGCCTTGAGTCATTTAGTCAGACATGGAGGCAGTAAGCGTCACAATGTGTGAAACAAAGTAGTTTTGATTTGTTAATCCTATAATAATGAGAAAATGAGACACAGCTGCCATCATCCTACCAGACACTCACAATCATAGGAGGAGATATTATTCAGCAGTGTGGTATAGGGCTTACTTTCAATATTAGTAGGATTTATTCAAATTTGAATGACCAGTTGACATTAGTTGGTTTTTGATTACTTTCCTAAATTGGACTGAATGTTTTAAAAAATACTTTAATCTTGTTTATGATCGTATAGGACTACAATCAAACTAATTTGAAAATGGTCCAAAAACATTAAGCATGTCATAATACTTAATTAATCACATGCTTACATTATAACATCATTGTCAATATATTACTGGAAAAGGGTCTCAAAACAACAATATTATCATTTATTGCAATAATTTTGGGAACAATTCATCATCCAGTTAAATTTGTTATTGTGACAGGCGTAGGTCTAATTGCATTATTATGTCATTATCAATATATTGGCTCAAATGGTTCCAAATGACAATACTATTGTTTATCTCAATACTTTCACAATACTTTCATCATGGTTTGCTAGATTGAACATATGAATTAAACTAGAAGCATGTGCCACTATGGAAATCATCTGGTAAACAAAAACATCAGAGGAAGGTTTTTCTTTTGTCTATTTCAAGCAAAAAATAAAAATTCTTCAAATAATGATTTCTGCCTAATTGTAGTTGTGAGAACTGTTCTGTGCCACTACAAAATTGCATTTTATTTTGTGTAGTGCAAAGATTCCAAACAATATGTTGACTGTATGGTGTTTTTATGACTGTATTTTTGTGTTTTTATGATGTAAAGAACTGAATCTGAAATGTGCTATGCAGGTAATTGTGAATGGTAGATTTTAACCCATATTTTACCTAATATATGTATATTTTAAATTTTTTTTAAAAACTTGCAAAGGTTTGAGCTTGCCCTCTGATAGACATTCTTTTCTGATGAAACACATTCTCTGCTGCCTGCACAGGCTTGCATTTCTCACTGGCTGCCTTCACCGAGTCATTTGGAGAAAACTACAACACACTGTGCATACATCGGCTATATCTTTTTTTACTCTTCTGCATTTCTTATTTGTTTTCCAACATGAAGTCTTGCATTGTTAGCAATCTATTTGCAGCCTAAATGTTACAGATTTGAATGCAGCTTAATAACTCAGCATTTTTCCATTTTTTTTAACCATTTCTCTAACACATTATCTTCATCTTGTGCCTTTTGTTTGCTTGTTGCAGAGCCTGGTAGGAGCGTGATGAGCGCACGCTTCCGCTTGCCTGCTGGCAGATCCTACAATGTCCGGGCGACGGAGCTGGAGCGAGACAGGCAGCACACACAGGTTGTGTGCAACGTGCTGCTGCTGGACAACACTGTGCAGGCGTTCAAAGTCAACGTAAGTAACCCAGTGCATTCATGGGACAAACGCACGCAGGAGCTATTTATCATTCACACATTGCCACCTGGTTTTTATGTAAACGGTAAAGCCGTGTACAGGTGCTTGTTAATAATTTAGACTGTCATTTAAGAGGTAATTAATCTTGGTAATTGAGTTCAATAAGTGAAACTCGGTTTATATAGATTCATTATGCAGAGTTCATATGGCAGGCCTTAATTTCTTTTTATTTTATGACTGCCAGCTAATGGAAACCCCAAGTTCAGTTCTCAGAAGAAGATATTACATGCAACCAAATGAATACAGATATGTCAACCACTCACTGGTCTCTGTAGGCGCTCAATATGTGGTCGGGACTCGTTTTGCTTGAATAACTGCACCAGTAGAGCTTGGCATGAAGGTGATCTGCCTGCCTGCTGTGGAGTTAAGTAAGGTCAACCTGCTTTAATAGCAGCTTTCAGCTCTTCTGAATTATTATTATTTCCGCTGGTGTTCCTCTTGTCTTCCTCTTGATAGGTCTCCATAGATTCAGTTTGACCTACTGGAAAATTAAAACTGCATCTCCATTCATGTCCCAGCTTGATTTTCAAGTCAAAAGGAACATTTTGCCCATTTGGAAAGAGGACACCCCTGATTTAAGTAATATATTGGTTGCAGCATAATCATACAAGTTTGCCCTCTCGAAGACAAATAAGCTTTAAATCTGTAAAGAACACTTAATACAAGAAATGGAAGATATTTTAAATATCCAAAATAAAATATAAATAAAATGGATAATGACATCTCTATAAAAAACAAGCAAACAAATCATCAGAATGAAAATGATCAGGCTTATTTTAGTTTATCATACAATTAATTCCTTAATTGCGTACCACAACAGACTTACTTTACAGTCCTCCCAAGACTGGGGCTAGCCCTGTTGCTTTTCTGCCACACTTTTTCCCTTCACTCAACTTTCCACAGACAGTCCTCTATGAACAGTCAGCTGAGACCTTTTCTGTCGTCCCCTCAAAATTCAGTGACTTCTCATGTGTCAAGTTCGCAGTCTTTCTCGTAATCACAATAAGGCCTTGATTTCTGTATTTAAAATATATACATTATTTGTTGGTTTTGCATCGTTATAACTTTCTGGAGAGCTTAGTTTTGGATTTGTATGAGTTGTAAGTCATAATCATCAAAATTAATAGAAGTAAATGCTTAAATATAGTTCTGTTAAATAAACGGGAAACTGTAGGCATTTCTATGCGATGGATCAACACAAAGTAGTAAAAAGAAAAAGTGAAACAATTTAAATGTTCAAAGTTTTTGAATTACAATAAGTGAATATTTTTGAACTGAATTACTGAAATAACTACATATTTGGAGGATTATCAGATTTATTGTACTTGCTTCTGTCTGACTCAATATAATTCTGTTCTTTAAAATTATATTTTACATTTTTTTCTGGATGTGTTAGCATCTCTTTCCAAATATACAAAATAAACTAAAAACACCCTATACCTTCTCATGTTGCTCCCCCATTTCCTCCCACAGTGCTCCATCCTTTTCCTCACCTCCTCATCTTAATCTGGTTTAGAGCTTACATATATCTGTACACCTTCGTTGGAATACATGTAAAACCCAACCCACACTGTTTGTCTATTTTCTTTTCCAAAGCAATAAATAAGTACATGGGTCCAAGTATCTCATCACGAGTCGTCGCTTTCAGAAACACATGGACGAACCAAAAACGGAAGTGTAAGGTCATGATTTACAGTCTTTAGTCACGTCTCTTTCTGGCTCCATGAGGCTCTTTGTCATGTGTTCGATCAGATGTATGTCGGCATGAGTCTGGAAATTCCCTTTGAGTCAAAAATTGCTCCGTTTTGACAGACCACATCCTTATTGTGTAGAAAACAGCATGTGTAGGGCCATATTATTCATAAAAATATGAATGTATGCTTAACAAAGCCATTCTGTGTCTGCTGCGCGGTGATTGTGCTTTCTAATCTTCTTTATGTGTGGTTTACTGCTGCGGATTCTGAACTGTGATCACAGTCGACCCCCTCGGCATGAAATATTAAATTATCGGTCTGAAAAACTAAATGCTTGACATGAGAAATAAACCCTATAAAGAAATGCACAGATTCTCAAGTTATTTAAAATGGTTGTTTAATGCTAAATATGAGAGCATTTTGAATATTCAACATAAGTAAGGTCAAAATTAAGGTGATTGGAAAGTGAAATTAATTTGGAGCAGGGAAAATTGACCAAGAAGGAAAACTGAAAGTATATGGATCAAATACTGCTTCTGTCTGGAAACATGTTTTATACGATCGGTCAACGCAAAGTGGTAAAGAAAAAGAGAAGTGAAGATTAAATGATCAAAGTTTTTATTAAAAATGTAAATTTGTTCCGTCTCTTCAGTTTGTCTTTGTCAGTCAGATTGAATGGAGAGTGTCTTTGACAAACAGTCTATTAAAAAGTTTTTGCTGAAATTTGACTAGGCTGTTCTCACAGTATGCTTTGGTTCAAACCAGTCTCTTGTAGCCTTGAGGTTACTGCGTTAATAGAAGGTGAACATCCACTCCACTCTTAAGTCTTCTGGTGTTTCTAGCAAGTTTTCAGTTCAGTTCAACTATACTTGCTGTTTCTCAGATGATCCATATCTTGAGAGAACCGTTACGGATGAGGATGCTGTGGGCAGGAAGGATCTCCAGTAACAATCAGTCTTGCAATGAATGAAAGAGGCTTCTGACCGAAGACTGTTGCTGTATGAAGATATCATTTACAAGAAGAAGTTGTCTTTTTTATTTTTCTACATGCAAACAATGAATCCTTCTTCAGACTTGTCGTTCACATAAAATTCCATCAAATTTCATTGAAGATTTTGGTTGTGGTGTGACAAAATGCAAGAAAGTTCAACTGATATAAACTCTTTTGCAAGGACGTTGCATATTTTATCATTTTTAAGTATGTTTTTAAATATTATTTTAAATAATAGATCTGTTATGGAAACTTTCTATAAACACTTTCATAATCAGAATTTTTGGGAACAAAAAAATCTATAAATTCTTAATTTATAAAAACTATAACTTTACTATAACTATAACTTATTTATTAAAAGGATCGGAAACATCTCATTGAAACTCATCAAATTGTCTCCTTTGCGCTTCTGGGAGCTTTTGTCCTCGGCTCCGTCAGCGCTACTCAGTCCTCCCCGCGTGACGCTGAATGAAGCGACTCGGTCTCTGTCGGTGTCATTGATCAGAAGCCTACAGCCGCAGCAACTTCCTGGAAAGACGAGCCATCCTCCGAGCAACAATACTTCCATTGATCCTCTTTCTGGCCCCCCGCCAGCGATTCTAGTGGAGAGTGAAAATCCAGAAGCAGTCACTTACTGTCATGGAAACCAGCGAGCTTGTGTGCATGCGAGAGGCTGCATGGGTGATCTGAGATAGACGGAAATTATAATTAACATCGGGCAGAATCAGCTGTAGATAGAAAGCTTCAGGAGTAGCTTAAAAGCTCAAGTTGATGGATGCTTCTTTCAGATAATAGAAAAAAAGGTCGGAGGGATGATTTATTTAGATATATTGCAGAGTTTACCATGGTAACCACTTCTCTCCATGTAAACATTCAGCTGCCTGGAAGAGGTATTTGGTCATAAAGTATGCAGCAGAGCTAAAAGCAGCATGGCTTTGCTTTACAGACCACACTAATATTACCAGATGTGGAAATAAATGCATAATTTCTCTTATTACTAACATGTCTGAATCAATTTCCAAACATAACTTTATAGTTCCTTATAAAGTTACACTGAATTTCATTTAATCTATCTTCAGTTGTTTTGTGATTACAACACTTCAACGTCTTGTGAAATACATTTGATTTAGTCGTTGACTAAGGTCATAATTCTCAGTAAAATCTACAATCTCATTTTCACACAGTGATTGGGCAACATGACGCTGCTGCTGTTCCTCTTTACTAAATCAAACTGATTGAATGGAGACCAGCTCAGCATGATATCACATTGGCTTTTTTTATGCCACCAGTAATAAACCAGTGCTGGTAAGTTTCTTACTGTTTCCATGAAACACCAACTTTCTCACCAATTAAAAAAGAAAGAGAAAGTCTGGCTACCCATAAAATGCCTAACCAGACAAGAAAGCTGGTAAGAGTTGCTGGGAGCATGGTTGGAGCTAAATACAGAGTATTGAGAGCTACATACAGAGCCACTTCTCCATTCTTAAGTCACTCTAACAGACTGATGTCTGGTTCGATTGTAGTTGAGGATGGAGGGGGGTATAGCTTAAAAATAAAATCTGCTATTGTTTTATTCTTCTTTATTTCCAGAGCTTTTCTCAAGCAACTGAAAACATCTAAAAAAAGGGCTTTATATCTCAGTCATTACTTCTGAGTTTACCTGAAATCAAAGTCAAAATAAGTCAAAGCTATAAAACATGCTGTCAAATAAAAGGTACTTTTTGGGCGGAACCAAGTGCGTTGGTGGAATAAAAAAAGGAAAATCCAAGTTTAAAAAAAAAAAATAATAATTCTCAGAAAACAGAAAATATGATCACAGATGAAATTTATTTATTGTCCAGTTTGGAGCATTTCCATTGGTTCCTTACTGTAGTGAGAGTGAATTTGGGCAGGAATGTGGGAAACCAGATATTTTATTTCATCTCATTGAAATTCATTGCTGGTCCAAAGATAATAAAGACAATTCAAATTAGCTGATTAGTGTGCTGTATGTTTCACCTATCTTCTAATCACAATATTTCGTGGTAATATTTTGTGGTGCTGATAACGATAAAAGTGATGAGTAGAACAATTTACTGCTATTTCTTAACTGTATGACTTTGTGTCACAGCAATCGTAGCCTCACAAACGGAAATACTGCTCTTGAAAAACAATCTGTTTCCCTAGGAAACCAGTCACATAAACAAGTGTGATTGTTATTACTAAACTGCACACAGTAACTGCATTTAATCATATTTTCAAGTTCATTGATATTTTTTTTTCATATGAAAAAACAAACATCACAGAACCTAGTAAAACCTAGTAAAACTAATAATCCCACTAATATGTACAGTTTTGGGAGTTTTAATCATTAATTGAAATTTAAACTATTACATTTTTTATAAGTGGCTGGAGTTGGGACCAATACTGTGGTTTCAATGTTGAGATAAGAATTTATTTTACAAGCAACTAATTAACTGATTAACCAGGAATTTGGGCAAAAAACAAAATCTATAGGTGGAAGAGAAAGTAATTTAGTACTGAAAAGACATGATTCGTTTTTGGTTTGATGGATGCAAGTATAACATTTTCTTTCATGATCATGTTTTTCTGTCTGGACAGTCTTCCTGTCACGTTCCTGAACTTCCCTTCTCCTCAAATACAAACTCATCCTCCATGTTCAATCTTGTTTCCTGCTGCAGAAGGGAAGTCCATGTGTCACTAGGCACACAGACACTGGGATTCCCCATTCAGTGTCACTCCAGCCACTGTCTGTGGGTCTTTTTTTTCACTTTGATGCCAAAGATAAACCTCAAAGGTTTAAAACTTATCATCACATCTTCCCCCTCGGCTCCCCTTTTCCTCCCGCTCTCAGCCAGTCTCTCGTGATTCCTCTCTATCACCATGTCTCCTTCCTCTCTCCTCACTCTCATGCACACAGACACTTTTTCAGTCCGCACAAAGAGCGTTTGTCTCACCCGGTAGCATCGTCAATCACTTCTTTTCTTCCATGCTTTCTCTCGTCTCCCTCAGTGTCTCTTCCTACTTTCATTTGCATTCTTTCTCTCGTTTTTTTCTTCCCCGTTTGAAAGTCTCCAGTAGTTTACATTGTGTGAGACTTGGTGACACATTCTCCATGAGTTCGACCCATCAGCTACTCTTAAAATTTTTGTTCGGCAAGACGACTGAAAAGGACCGCATGAGGGCATGTTTGCCTGTGTGATTCAGTTTTTATTTCAACAACATACGGCTGTTTGCCGTTGCGCTGGCTCACATTCGGTGTGCACGCTTTCAGCGAGCGCAGTGTGAGACTCACATCCAACTGAAAAGCTGCATCATACAAAGGAGAAGCACTGGAAAAGCTCTAGAGTTCTCATGTAGAGAGGATAAATATGTCTTCATAGCAGGGGGATACAAACAGAAATGTTTTTCACTTACATTTTTCTTTTAAAAGGGCAGTATTATGTACAATTGACATTTCTTTAAACCGTGTTATGATGTCTTTGCAACATGTTGAAATGTTCCTTCATGCATTTTTGAGAAATTATTTAATCACCCATGGCAGCCTGTGATGGAGACCAGGTGTTTAAATGTGCATTAAATGAGCATGAAATAAAAGCCACCTCAAATAACATCAAGTTGCCTCACTTCTTTCATCAACGCAGAGCCTCCGCCGGTCAAAAGTGACACAGCCAGTCAGCTGTGCAAAACGCCTGGGTGGACCGAGCGCCGCTTACGAGAACGAAATCCCTATCAGCTCCTTAAGACTAGCCAGCAGCAATTGGTA
This sequence comes from Micropoecilia bifurca, assembly GCA_903067075.1. NCBI lineage: Eukaryota > Metazoa > Chordata > Actinopteri > Cyprinodontiformes > Poeciliidae > Micropoecilia > Micropoecilia bifurca. The sequence continues at coordinate 764 of CAEGAF010019880.1, read as the reverse complement.
AACACCTGGTGAAACATCTGCTGAGCTCATTATACCAACTACTTCTCAGTGCAACGCTGATAAAAACGTTGTGATAACTTTCTGAAGGCGACGTTTTAGAAAGTGCAGGAATTTCTTAAAGAGACAGAGGCCCAATTTCTAGGTCTTAAATTACAAAGTCAAATTTCTTTTAAGTACATGGTATTTTTATAGCAACTGAAGGTAACATAGTTATTTAATTGTTATAAATAACGGCACTACGTACCTGTACCGTACCTGCCTGTTTCTATAAGTGGGATGCAACTAGATCATAAGAATTTATCATCGTTTGTGATGATAAATTGATGTAGTCAATGTTGCATGAATCAGTGAACAAGGTGTGAAAACGGCCTTTTCACAACAAAAACAGGTGTGTAAACACGTTACAATGGCCTAGTCAAAGTCCAGACCTAGCTCTAAGTGAGCATCTCTGGTAACACTTAAATATTGATCTTTGCAGATGTTCTCCATCTAATATGACTGTTGTTATGCCAAAAAGACAAGCAAAACCGCTGCTGCTGCCCTAACGGCCTCATTGTAAACTGATTGCTCTTATGTTAATTATTCCCAGCAGTTGTTTTACACCACTTCACAAGTTCAAATGCTGAAAAAGAACAGAGGGGCACACAGGCTTCACTAACATTTAATGGAGCTTTGACAGCTGTCGACTACACGCACACACACACACACACACACACACACACACACACACACACACACACACACACACACACACACACACACAC
>CAEGAF010019879.1:0-32837 GCA_903067075.1 Micropoecilia bifurca | reverse complement strand
CTGCTTTTAGAAATCGAAACGCTACATTTCCAGTGTCGCGTTACAATGTAAATAGCTCCATCTAGTGGCTACAAACCAAACAGCAGTTAATATTGTTTCGACTCATTGCATGAAGCGAAGCTGCTGTCGCTGTTCAGTTTCTCCATGATGGATGAGCGCTAAGGCGTCACCATGGTAACCGACCTGACTGACCATCCCGGTTGACGCAGCGACGTTCTCCACGCCCTCGATGGTCCCCTGCGACGCCTCGTTGGCTCCGGCGACCGCCGTGTCTCCCACGATGTTGGCCTGGTCAACGGTCCTGTTGGCCACTGACACGGAGAGGAGCCACAGAGGTGAGCGGGACACCTGGATATTGGCCAACTAATGGCCACACCGACACTTTTGGCACACATTTTAAACGCGTTTTGTTGTGTTTCTCATTAGTAAATCACAGGGGTTATTGTTAACCTTTACAATCCAAAGACCAGTTTTTGAGCTATATTTGCAAAAAAGATGAACAAATCTTTTTTGTCTAAGTTCTCCTGAAGAGCCGGAAGCTTTTCTAGCTGCATCCATGGATGTAGTTTGAAATGTTGACAATCTAAGAAGAGCTGCAAGATTTATTGAATACTTTAATCTGTTTATAGCAATATTTGAAACGAATCTGTCATATAAAACAATAATCAGTTGCAATCCTCATTGTTTATTCCATATTTAAAACAAGTCAGGCTCTGATTTAGATTATTGATTCAGTTAAATCTTTCAGATCATTTAAATAATTTAAAATTTAATGGCTGAAAAACTGGTAATCCTCATTTACTGAGTGATGGCGACACAATCTGTTCTTCACAGTAAGGCGTTTTCATCTGGATTATAGTCTGATTATCTGTGAAATATGGAGCCACTCAGGCTTTATTTTCATTTTCTAAAACATTTCTTTGTGTAAACACAACAGAAAACACTCTTAGAACGTCTCAAGAATGGGAACTTCAGTTTTAATTTAAGTTTGTGTCACTGACCCACTGATCGTTTCCAATAATCAGCCTTGAGTAAAATCAGCTGAGTAGATTAAATGCTGTTTGTTGTGCTTTTACACAGGACTTCTGTTTTTAATATATTAGACATATACTGAAGCTTAGCGATAAATAGGGATACAATTTCAATGATTTTGTTTTTATATCTATTTCTTCTGTCAAACTGTAGATTTTTTTTCTTTCATCGTCAGTGTTTGCTGCATTTAATTAATTTATTTTGTGATTTTTAAATTGGAAATCAGTCTGGTTAATACAAGCCTGATCAGTGCATTTTTATTTGTTACCAAATGAAGCTTTTCTTACCTGTGTTTACTGATGACACAACTCCTTCCTTTGTCTTGCTTCCTGCAGACCAAAGAAAACAAAAATGACATTCTTTCACAACCGACATATTTCACAGTTTTCTGTTTTTCTACTAAGGAATTTTGTTTTCCCGATTTCTATTTTGTACCAAAAAAAAATTTCATCTTTATTTGAAAATAATGGAAAGATAAAGTGAAAATATGATGCTTTGCAAAAACATTTCAACCATGACACATTTTGCCACATTAGAGCTGTTAATTGTGGAGTATTTTAATGATTATATGGTTTATTAATTTTCAAAATAATCTGAAAAGTGTGGTGTGCATATTATGTATTCGGCCACTGTAAAGAGTATTTTGTATGATCACCTTCCCCTGCTGGTTCAGCTGAAGATCTTTTGGGTTTTTCCCTCTAACAGCTTTGCACATTTTTCTGGCATTAAATTGAAATTCGGTGGATGTGAATTTAATTTTTAAAACGTTTTTCTTTCAGGATTGTTCCGTATTTAGCGTCATCTGTCTTAACATCCACTCTGACTCCCTTTCCTGCCCCTAGTGAAGAAACACATCACCACAACATGATTCTGCCACCTCCGTGTATCATGAAGCAGATGGTTTATTCAGACTGGTGCGCTTTAATTTACCACACATAATATTTAGCTGTTAGATCAGAAAGTTAATATTTAGTGTCATCTGACCAGAGCGTCTTCTTCCATGTCTGCTGTGTCTGGACTTGTCACAATAACAATTTATTGCGATAAACAATAATATTACAATTTTCAAGTAATATTATAATGAAGGTATAATAATGGAAGTACACCCCATCAAGCATCAATAAACTTGAATTTCTAATTATGATTTATAAATTTAAAATGAACAAAACACTCAAAAAGGACACAAGTCTCTGCAAATAAAATATGAATAAGAAAAAAACGGTTGGTTGAGACTACAGCACCAGTCTGAAACCTTTTGTCATCCAGACTTTGGTAGAAAGATAAGAGATAAAACAATCATGCCAATGGAAATTATCGAGCTTGTTTTTCTTTATAATGCAATTAATTGATCTGATTGCTACAGATTTATTTGTTTTCACTAAATGGTTTGTTGCAAACTACAAGCAGGATTTCTTATGCTCTCCTTTAAGCGCTGGCTCTCTTCCTGCAAATCTTTAATAAAGGTCAGATTGTTGGAGGTTACACTTTACCTCTGACCTGTGCGGCATCCTCCTGAAGCATTTTGTTTACACCGGATTTTATTCAGATGTATGACAGTAAAGCATGCCACACCTTTGAGTTTTATCTTTAAGTCATTTAAAAACCATTTATTTTTTTCTACTGGATCCATTACAAAAACACAAACTATTACTATTTTTGGTCAAGTTTCTTGTGTAAATATCTTAGTACTCTTGAAATGAAAAACAAAAATACGTTTTCACCAAAAATACAGCTCTCCAAAAAGGTTAATAAATAAATGAGGAGCCCACTGCACTCATTATTATTATTCCACCAAATAATGATTGCTGAACTCTTCCTGAGTTAAAACATTATTATTGCTGTTTCTAAATGGATATAAACTTATTTTCTTTGCATTATTTGAGCTCTGAAAGCTCTGCGTCTTTTCTCATTTTCTGCAAATAAATAACAACATTTTTTGCTTGGATTTTCAGAGACATGTTGTCAGTAACTCATAGAATAAAATGAACAATGTTCATTTTACTCAAACATATAACCTATAGAAGTAAAATAAGAGAAACTGATCATTTCAAGTTTTCTCTTAATTGTTTTCAGAGATGCATATAAGCTTGTTTTAAGTCAATAATTTCTTAATATTGATGAAAACGTTCCTGTTCCACAGGCAGATAATTTCACTGATAATGTGGTAAAATCTCTGGTTTTACGTAAAATACAATGGCAGTGGATCTAATACTGTCTCATCAATATTAATGGATTATTTACTTAAAACGCTCCTACAGCTTCCTGAAGCATTACTGGTAAGTTAGTTTTGTTTTACATCAAGACATAATTAGACTAAACACTAAGAACTGGACGAAAATACTTGGTAGATTTTGTGCTTTTACAGTAAAATACAGTGATTTTTGGCTGTAATGTGACTGATTGTGTGTTTGCTCAACATTCTGAATATTTTCTTCTCCTCACCTCCTTTTGTCCTTGAATTTGCTGTTAGTAATTAGTTGTTCTTTTATATTTTGGACTTTTGTAAAGCAAAGTTCTCCTAATAAGTTCCCAAAACAATTAAAACCCGCCCCGCCCTCCTGTCCCCGGCGTTGTCCTCTCTGCAGCTCAGCATCATCCTGGACAGATTAAAACTCCAGTTATATAATCTGCAGAAATGACGGGTGGATGGAGGGGGAAAATATCTACGCTGAAACAAGAGAGAAGAAGAGAAAACTCTGCAGAACATCGTCTGTAGCATCAGCCCGAGAGCCTCGTCTCTCTGTGGCTCGTCGCAGAAACGGCGATTTGCTGCCTCACGAATCCACACCACGTCGCCCCGCCCCCACCTGCTGCTCGCCCCGCACGCGCTCCGAGGTACGACAGCCACGTGCCTGAGTACGGAGCAGCACTGCAGGACACCACACACACACACACACACACACACACACACACACACACACACACACACACACACACACACACACACACGCACGCNCACACACACACACACACACACACACACACACACACACACACACACACACACACACACACGCACACGCACGCACGCACACGCACGCACACGCACTGCAGTGAAACAGACACTTTACGCCCAGTTTAACCGAAGGAGCCGCCGGAGCGGCGCTGTCTGCTGCAGGACAAGCTGCACGAATGTTCAGAGCTTCTAAATGGCCAACGACTGAACGTCAGGAGAAGGTGACGCGCAGGACGCGACTGATCACAGCAAGGAATAATCCCGGCCACAAATGATAATCCCAATCTAAATCTTGCCTGAATAAATGAAGATTGCTTGGATTAGAGGGAATATTTTTATGAAATTTTAATATCAAACATGCAAATATGGAGCTCTAATCATTTTTTCTACAGCAGAGGATTTGCTCTGTACCGACCCTGATTTGACGAAAGCTGCGACCGATCCACTAAAACGTGATTATTAGAAAAATAACATTTGGATAACGTAGCTTGTGTGAGAACACCACCGTATAAAAATCCATAATTTATAATGAAGTGCAATACAGACAGATTGAGACTTTAATATCTGAGATTATTTTGAACTTTTCAGGCTTATTTCTATTGACAATAAGAAAAAAATCTAATCAAATAAATATAACATTTGGGTGCTTTACTATAACAGACGCCTGTCCTGCATGCAGACCTTGTTAACCAATGGCTGCTTTTGCTGTTTTCTTCTTTAAAAATGTTAAAATGCATTTTTATGTTTTCAAAAATCAAATTAATAGAGTAAATCTCAAACAATGTCGTGTTCGGTGGAGATTAATCTTTAGTAACCATCATAATAACGTTTAGTTTTAATGCACTTTGCATGTAAGTCTTCAAGTAAAAATGATAATACAAGCACTAACAATAAAACCTAATTTAAATGATCAAATTTTTTTATATCTCGCTCAGGTTTGAACTTCCTATAATATTATTTAAAGATTTTGAGCTGAAGATGATCAAATGCTGTTCCAGTTTCTAAAAAAAGAAAAATCAAAACCTGCGACTTTATTCCGCAAAGCTGTAGATTCATATTTCTTTAGCCTGCTGTGACTGTTTTCCCCAACTGAAAAACAATTATCAAAAATTGAGAAAATAAAACATATTTTTAATACATGAAGTTCTGACATGTTTGAAATATGCTGTGAATAGTGAATGTTTACTGGGATCAAAAGTGTGAAATTCACAAGCCCGATTTAAAAATCGAAATTTTAACACTCCGCCTTTTCCACTTCTCATCAAATCATTATTAGCTAAATCACTCAGAAAGTTGGTCATGTTGTCAGTTTCACTCTCAGTTTCAGTAACCTGACCCAGAGGTATATGGATTGCTATAAAACTGAAAACAAAAGGCAGAAATGCTAAAGTGTGACGAGATGCTGCAGAACCTACACTGCAAAAAAAAAAAAACAAAAAAAAATCACAGCAGATGCTCTCAGTTGCTCTCCAGGCTTCGCCGCTCTGGGTAAAGAGCCACACAACCCAGATGAACAACCTCTGCTGCTTGTGCTGCTGTCTATTTTTAGGCCAATGCATGTTTCATGTTCACTCGACTACAGGCGGATCCTGTCGTCTTCATCAGAGCCATCGGCCCTCCTCACTTCACCGACCTCATCTTTCCTCTCTCTTCCCCCCCCCCTGCTCAGATCCACATTTATTTTTTCTTCCCTGGTATCTGCAGCATCCCGTTCTTGTCTTTTGAGGGATGATTTTTCAGACGAATAACAAACATCGCAGAGTCAGAGCAGCTCTTCTTTTTCTCTTCTTTTTCTTTCACCCCCCTGACATTGACTCCTGCTTTCGGACGCCACCATTAAGACTTTGCAGCAGCAACCTGACGTCAGAGGCGATGCGGAAGGGACGGACTGCGGCCAACAACTGAGACCCAGCTTGATCACCCCTCTTCCTTATCCGCCCCCCTCCTCCTCTCAGGTGGTAACCTTGAGATGTGACGCAGTCTCTGCTGGAGCTAAAATTAAAATCGAGGCAACCAGCAGCAAGAGGGGGTGGAAATGGATTAAAGATGTTTAAAAACGCTTTCACGAAGCGACATTCTGCATTTGTCATCCCACTGCAGCCTGTTTCACTCCATCGATCTCAAATTCGTGCCACGAAAGCCTGCAGCACGGTCTCGGGACTCCGCAGTGCCCCCCCCCCCTCTTTTATTTCCCTCAAATTAAATTGTTTTAATTTCTCCACCCATCAGACTCCAGATTTCCACCTCTTCCTGTCCAGATGCAACTTCTTTACCCCCCGTCTGATTCTGTCATCATCACTTTTTCCAGCCCCACACCCTGAGTCCTGCAGCAGTCCTGCAGCGGCGTCCTGACAGCGCTCACCTCCTTCCTCCTCCTCCTCCCATGTTTCTCTCGCTTGTTTTCACCCAGATTAGAAAACCAAAATGAATTATTACACATCATCCAATGCATCTTCCTCCCCTCTTCTGTTTCAGGCCACATACCTACATACATCACCCCTTCTTTAGTCTTGGCTGCTGCCTCCTCCATCCCTGCTTTGGTCTTCTCTGCGGCGGCCACCACCCCCTCCTTGGCCATGGAAAACCCTTTCATCAGTACATCCATTGTGGGCGACGGATCGGCTGGGCTCCCCTGCTCTGAACAGGCCTGGCTGGTGCTGACAGTGAGCGTGCAGCAGTGATGATGATGATGATGGTGGCGGTGATGATGATGAGGATGTGGGATGTCTGAGTGCGCGCGCCTGTTTTGGCTCCTCCTCTGGTTGGCAGAGCGCTGATCGCGGTGCACAGCAGGACCACAGCGCGCAGACTGAGGGAGAGACGGGAGGAGAGAGGAGGAGGAGAAAGAGAGATGGCTGGATGCTGCAGCAATCCCCCCCATGCAGCATCCCCGCCTCTAACCGCCTCATTCAGACCGACTCTGGTCTGGATGCAAACCCATGTTATATAACCGGCCAACCAGCTGACATTTTGTCATGCAATCCCGACGTGTGATGTCATTTCCTCCTCTTCCACATCAGCTTTCCAGCGTCACTGCAACAAGTTGGCTCTAATTAATGCGAAGGTGACGAGCCCCCACGGCCATTTTGTTGTTGTGAGGAGATCGAAAAGTGCTTCGTCATCATCCCCCACCTGAGTGAGTCACACCTTCCAGCTCCTCTTCCTCCTGCTTCATCTGCTGACTCGGCAGCATCGCAGACACTGATGCAGTGACGGATCAGGTTTTGTGTCATCAGATTTAGTGATGAAAACGAGCAGCTCGTCTTCCAGAGTGTTTTCTGCTCAGGGAGTTTACATCCGATTAACATCGTTAATTTTGGCAGCACGCAAGAAACCTTATTTGACTTCAGCTTTAAACAGACCCTGCAAAACTATTCAGACCCCCTAGACATTTTCTCATTAGGTCACTTAAAAACACACATCTTAATGTTTTTTAAGCATAAAGTGGAGCATAATTGTGAAAGAAAACAAAGAGTTTTTAAACTTGCAAATGAAAATCTGAAAAGTGTGGTGTGAGGACGTTATAACACCACCTTACGCTGCAGTTGCAGCTACAAATCACCAGATTTCAAGATTTCATTGTGGGGGGGCCACAAAAGGCCCCTGCACCACACTTTGGTCACCACTGATTGAAACCTTTCCATTTAAACTCTGTTTTCATGTTTTGGCTCGTTTTCACGCTGGAATCAGTCCCAGTCTGAAAGCCTTTAGCTGGTCTGTTTCCAGCTGAGAGAAGAGAAGCGTCCCCACAGCATGATGCTGCCACCACCATGATTCACATACGGAATAGTGATTTTGTAATTTTACAAGCTTTTAATGGAGACCTGATTTGTGTCATGTTGGCTTAGTCAACATTTTCCCATCTTTCAGTGGTGGGAACTCGCCTGAGATGTTGTAAGCTATATTATGTATGTATACATTTTTTATTTAATATCCGTTGCATTATTATTATTTTAACCACAGATGACAGATGCAGGGAATCACACAAAATTTAGACTACAGAGTCTGGAAATGCCAATAATTTTCCATCTATTTATTTAATTTTTTTATTTTTTATTATTATTATTTTTAAAAAAAATAACTTTTTTTCTCCAGATTATATAACAATAACTATCAATTATTAATATAATTTTCCTTATTTCCTCACGTCATTTCAAAACACGGCACCATGTGAAGATTTAATAAAACATTTATTCACATTGATATCAGTACATTTCTGAGTGCATTTTTACATACTGTACTTGTGCATATAGATAAACTGTGTATTCCTCTTGCTGTCACATCTGACAAACGTGCTCATATAGTTTGTTTTTTTAATTCATATATCTGCGATTTATCTCCAGCAGCAAAGAAGAAAAAGGAAACATTTCTGTAGTTTCACTTCAATATTTGTTTTTTTTTGTACATTTCCCCAATAATAAGGACATGAAAAAAGAAAGAACCTATCATGAGAGCAGATCTAAATAGGAGACAGATATATTTGACACTTTAACTTATAAACACATAGCATTCTCATACTAACATTAATACACTTTCTACTAATCTAGGCAACAGCTATAGCTCGCTTTTCTCCTCTTGTTCATTTTCTCTCATACTTCCTGTTCTCTCTTCCCGTGTTTATATGTCCTCCTTTCTTCTGCGACTCTTCCCTCTCTTTGAATTTCCTTCTCTTTATTCCTGGACGTTGAGGATCTGTGCAGACAATCCGTGGTGCCAGTTCTTCAACTTGGCAAAACGCGGCCCTTTGACCTCTGACTCGAATCGCTCTCTGTAGGCGAGGGCGACAAGGACAAGGCGGTCACATCAGGAAAAGCAGCTTACGTTAGCGTTATTCTCTGAGAAACTGCAAGCTTCTGCTCTAACGCTGCCTTTGAAAACACATTCAACAAAAAAAAAGCACAGTGGTATTTGAAGGATGTTTTCTAAAACTATTTCTCAGAATCAAGTCATAAATGTCTAGAAAACTGATCCTGTGCAGGGTTTACCCCAGAAAACTTGCTAAGCCCATCCAGCTGGCCGACCGCCATGTTTTTGAGATAAAAAATGTTTAAAGTTAACAGGAAATTTGAAAATACTACTTGATAGTTGTGAATTTTGGAATACTAGATGATTAATGCCTAAACACCAACAGGAAAGTCTTTAAAAAGGCAATAATTAAAAAAACTAAGGTAAATTAACAATGCTAAGCCTGGTGGGGCACAAGTAAAGCCTGGTGGCCCCCAGGCTTATAATACACTGAGGGAAACCCTGCTGTGTTAAATTCATACTGCATTCCTGAATTGCATTGAAATACTGTGAGGTAGTAACACAGTGTGTTTAGTGTGATCTAATGGTCCTTGGTAATGGAAAGTTAGCAGAAATTTAACAGTAATGAGGGCAGAAACATTGTAAAATCGCACATATCTGAGAAATTCACCATCTAACATTAAATCAAATCATTATTTCCTATAACAATGTATTGGAGATCCATCATAAGAATGAATTTCAAACAGCTTTAAGAAGGAAAACAACAATTTTGATTGATGGATGATTCTTCTTACCCTCATACTGTGTTATATGTTTTTCTGTAAGGATAATAATATCCTTTTGTAGAGTATTTTTCATTATCATACAATACATTTGATTTGATCTATATCCTCTATTTTGTATTTGTTATTTTTATTTTAATCTGCTATCACATAACAGTTGTTTATGTTGAATGTGTTTGACTGGATAATCCCAGGACCCTTATAATTTATTTTTGCAATAAAAATCTAAAGAAAAGTAGATTAACCTTTACCTTGACTTCTGCAGTGCCTCCTCATCTGGATCTTGCACTGTGAAGACAAAAAGTGCAGAAATAATCAGAAAAATCTAATTACAGGATACAAAGGGCAGAGGAAACATTTGGTGAGGCTGATACTGACGGTATTCAGTGCCAGTGATGTGAGCCAGGATCCTGAAGCTTTTCGACTGCAGGTTGGCGGCACGGCGAGCCCATTCAGACATGTCCTGGTTTGTGTCTGGTGCCCGGATCACGGCTTGGTACACGGGAGATGCACAGTCCACCACAGGCTCCTTGATCGGGAGAACGCCACTGCAGGGCAGAGAGGAAACTCAGGCCACAAATGGAAACATTTTATACCCACGTTTATAATTTCTCTCTTATTTAGAAGGAACAGTTATGAAGAATTGGTCCCTTCTTTTTGATGTCAACTACCGCCACTAGGGGGCACTAATGAGCTATTTTATATCTGTAACAGATCCAATAAAAACAATTTATGCAGCTAATATATATTTTTGTTTTAAAATATTATTACAAAGTAAAATATAAATGTGCTAAATGTTTCATCCCATAAGTCATAATTTTTAACATTAAAAGTCATAGTTTAGAATTTTGATAAAATCAAAATCATAATTTTGAGAAACTGAGCTATAATTCAAATGAGCAAATTAGACGTTTAAAAAATATATTTTCAAGCTTGAATGATGGCACAGATAATTAGTTATAATTTTAACTTTTAAAACCATGATTAAGAAATAAGTTGACTTATAATTGACTTCTTATGTCATTGAGTTTCTTATTCCTAGTTATAAGCAGTAAAAGTGTAAATTTAAACTACAGAAATGATCTGAAACATTATCTTTAGATGTTCTTAATATAAAAAAAAGCTACATAGTCTATTATAGTTTTGATTTGGTGTGTTTCTAAGATGTGAGGTCAAATATGTTTAACAATTTTTAAATTCACTGTCATAAGTTTTACTTTGAAAATGTATTGTTTTAAGACTAAACTCCTGATTATTTCATTCTGTGTCTTATTCATTCTTTCTAAAAAAAAAAAAAAAACTCTGACGCACCACAAAAACAAACTCACTGTCACTGAAATACTATTAAGGGGACAATGCATTTCCTAAACCACAACTTAATTTAATTTGTGAACATAAAAATACATAATTACTCCTCTATTATTAATAGATAGATGTGGAGGTCCTGCTGTACGGGAGCCTTAAGGCAACATGACTGCATTCCTCAGAGGGTTAGGGAAGTGAGTTTCTGTTTTTGTCATCTTTTCGGATGAAATCACAGATTCCACATTACGTAAAGCTAGACATCTTCAACACAAGCTGCAATCTCACACTTTGTCCGAAGTACCTGGAAGTACTTCTCCACATTAACGAGTTCATGAAAGAGTCACAGTTAGACAGTTCGTCCTTCAAACACAATGATCACCAAATCAATGCACATATTTATATATAAGTGAAGCATCTGGAGCGATGCACAAGCTGTTAGGGCACAAAGAAGGCATGAGTTTGAGGAGAATGGAAAGGCGACGGCGCTGTACTCACGCCAAAGGAGAGCCGGCCTCCTCGCTGGGTCACAATCAGGAAGGGAGGATGGGGAGGAATGGGTGGAGGACAGATCACAGGTGGGGTTGGTTTGTAGGATGGAATGAGCAGAGGAGAGTGGGTGAAAGGAACAGAGGAGTACAGGGCACAGACACTGGCTAGCCAGAAAAGAAAAGCCAAACAATCTACTGTTGGCATACTATTTGCAGCAGCGTAGGCTTTAAGAGGCAATAGTACACTGCCACGGCTTTTCAAACGTAATTGTTATACATGCAAAATATCTCTAAGTTTATAGAGCTCATATTAATCATCTGAGTGCCTAACGTGTCATTTTGTGTTTTTTTATTTGTCAGCATCTCCCTTTAACTCATAATGTTGTAATTTTGGGGTTTTTAAGCCTGTTCTTTTGGAAAGGTAACCTATTATTCTTCATCTATACAAAACATGTTTATTAATTATTGGCACAAAATCATTCTTAGATAATGACTTTTCAGTCTAGTTCAGTGTTTCTCAACCCTGGTCCTCACCGCCCCCCTGCTCTGCATGCTTTAGATGTGCCTCTACTCCAGAACAGCTGATTCAAATGATTGCATGACCATCAAGTACTACAGAAGCCTGTTAATCACCCAGAGATACATTTCAGGTGTGTGGCAGAAGGGAACTGCCTAAAGGGGGCGGTGAGGACCAGGGTTGAGAAGCACTTGTCTAGTCAGTTCAGCCTATTTTTTAGCTTCTTTCAGAATGTTTTAAGGCATCTTGTCACTTTACATCCACATAATCTACTGCTGGCCCACGTCCCGCACTCAACATATACACTCACACATAAAAATGGCTGCAAACAGCCTCGTAATAATACAACTGCACATCTTTGAAAAGCAGAAGTAGAGCCTCCTGCACAACCCACAAGAATGCAGCAGCAAGTGATTTCTGGATAACAAAGCAACAATATAGCACTTGTCTTTCCCAGCAGCCATTGCACACGACATACAGTAGTAAAACCGGCTGACCAAACGTACTAGAGCTTTGCTTATGTTGCTAGGTGATGGACTGGGCTGGGGTTGCTAGGTAACGGCACAGTGCCTGTCAAATGTAACTTAATCAGCAAGTTTTAAACATTAACTTATTCTCAAAAACAATACACACCTCAGAAAACAATATATATATATATAACAATATATATGAAAATATTAAATAAACTTTAATTCCTGTAGTGTATAAACAATAGAAAGATAGAAAGATAACTGTGCCTAATAATTACAGGAACTAATAAAAGGTTCCTGGAATCTGAAAGCATCTTTATCACATGAACCACAATTTTTTTATTTTTTTTTTATTTCATCTTAATGCCTCTTAAAACCTGCATGTGAGCATATTATGTAGTCAAAAGCTCCACTGCTTGGCTTAAAGGGCCAGTTCACCCTTTAACAACAATCAAATGCAGTCAACAAAACAGAATGCTTTGATTGTTTTTCAACATTTAATTAGTTATTTATAAGAATATCTATACATTAATACACTGTGTTTAACATTAGAGTACTTCCTCTTCTGGTTGAGACTTTCCTAATTTGGTTTGTTTAAATCTATTAAATCTAGCTAGGAATAAAATTGTTGACTACAATGAAATTATGTAACTGTGTTAAAATATGATGTTTCTCCTCCATTAATTTGGATGAAATGAAAGGAAGTGATGAAAATATCAAATTATCAATTGAGGATGGGAGATGAAACACTGAATTCATTCTGGTTTCCGGTCTCACCTGTCGTGTCCTTTGGCCTGCGACTGTCCTGCAATGGCGTCCATGATGGCATCCTGTGAGTACATGCTGATTGGTGTGTTGTACTGGGCGTGAACGATAGTGGCCTTTCCGCCCGGGCCCCTCACTTCGATGGGTTTGTGGGTGGACAAGGCAGAGTCTTTCAAAGCGATGGGGTTGAAGCTGGGGGTGTACTCCACGCTGTCAGGTCACAGGGAAGTGTGGGAACAGGAAACAGATCCGGGTCAGAGGCAGAAATTCAAGACGCGCGAGGTCACTGGTCATGATCTGACCAAAGAGGTCATCGACCCCAAACATGTGTAACCCCTTCCATGCTTGTCTCAGGTCCAGTAGTTTGGTTTCACAACAAATACACTCATGTTCACAGTTTTTATTCTTAAGCTACATTCACATTGCAGCCTGAAGTGATCCAAATCTGATTTTTTTTGTCAAATTGGATTTGTTTTTCCGCCATGGCCCTTCACACTTCCAAATATATATTCCACCCGTTTGTGTTCTCCAGTGTGAGTTGCAATCGCCGTGACAGTGTCCAGCATGCGCAGTAGAGGGCGCAATAACGCCACACATAGGGTGGATCAGTGTTTTACCAACCGCCATAAAGCAGAAGAAGAAGTGCTCAGTGTTTGCAGAAGTAAACATGGATGCTAACGGTGGAACATAGCACATGATTATGAAGTTGTTATCGACCGGAGCAGCATATTAACAATCTAATTATCATTCTAGTCCGTCATGATTGCTGTCTTTCTTCCCCTTTGCGCTTATCAGGAAGCAGAATAGTGACGTTTGTCGGATACGTATCGGATATCTGAGAGGCCTGGGTCGCATTTGAAAAACCTCCAACCTGTGTTGTTCAGACTGTCATGAAAAGATCAGTTACAGGTCACATTATGTAAAAAAATAAAATAAAAAATTGGAATTGGGTCACATCGGGCTGCAAAGTGAGGAATTCAAATTGCTGATTAACTGCCCCACAGTTACTGACAACTGAAAAAAGCGGGAGGAGCTAATGGTTGCTACGATAACCACCAACCAACAGAGTAACAAAAGTTAAGACAGCTTTAAATGTGAGGAGAAAAGCAACTTCTTGACTAAATTAAATAAATGTAAAGAATAAGCTAGCAAATTTCAACAAACTTCATATCCACAATATTGCCAAAACAAAACCCTATGCAATTACCTGTCTAATTACCTAGACAGATAATGTAGCAACATTATTAAAATCAACAAAACAAAAACGTCACTCAAGTGAGAGCAACACTACTTCAACACATTTTTACTAAAGTAAAAGTACATGAAATTACTCAAATAAGAGGAAAAAATAGTATTTAGTAAAAAGAATATTCAAGAACTGAGTAAGTGATCAATATTATTTAATATCTAAAAATTACATAATCAGATGGAGCAAAATATAAAATCATTTGGAAATTTTGGTATTTTAAAGACCAAAATTAAATTAATTTATATGAATAAAAATAATTACAAAATATTTTTCCCAATTAGATTATTAATTTGGAAAATGGTACTTTATGAAACAAAAACTGCAGGAGTAAGTCTGTGTCTGTTGAATTTTTGCTTGCTTTCATTTTGTGAAGTTGCTCACAGTTTGTAGAGTATCCAGAAATTTTATATAAGTTAGAGTAGCGATACTTCACCGTAAAATTACTCAGGTAAAAGTAAAACTACTGAAGTAAATATAACAGAGTAAATGTAGCTACACCTGTGCAGGAGCGGTTCCTAGAAAGTTTGATTGCTACCTGGTTTCAAAAAGTGTCGTGTCAGAGACTCCAATCAGTGGAGCTGTATATACTCTTTCAGGACTTGCTAACAAAACAAAAATTAACAAAAAGTAAATACTCAGAATACGTGTAAAGAATCCACTTAACACAAACTTGACATTTTCAATTATTTTGTAACTTATTGACATGTTCCTGTATTATAAAACTCATCTGCAGACTAATGTTTCCACACCAACTGTATCTTTTATTTAAAAATTACTTGGATACTCACGTTGCAGCTGTGTTGGCAATGACCTGAAACACATCAGAGCAACGTACAGACACACAGAAACAAAAAGGAGAAAGTTAAATTCAATAATGGTAATAATATCACATTATGTTTACATTCAACAATGTTCTCCAGTAATCCCATGTTCAGGTCAGAATAGCAGCCATTTATCATCAGTGTGATGTTTCCCTGCTCCTATTTTATCATCAGGAATGACTGACAAGAACAGAAGTGTTTCAGTCACATGATGCAGGACACATTTAGCACAGAACAGACAGAAATATACACAAATGTAGCACAAAGTACCAGATCCATTTATGTCAGAACTGGAAATTAATTCTGCAGATGCTCTGTGGCTCTACAAAGAAACACAAAGGATTTATCTCTAAATAAACGGTCACTACCAAGAGTTAAGTATGAGTCACAATCAGCAAAATCTAGTTTTTTTTCTATTTTATTTTAAGAAATAAATGAGAAACCTTTATCTAGGAAGATAAAGGTAAAATTGGGTTACCTGGCTTGTTGCCTGTTGATTGGTCGAATCAACTCTGTATTAAGTCTGCTTCCCTTTGTGGGATTTTCATCCAGCATAAACAAACATGTTATTGTCATAATATTATAAGAAAATCTTTGGTTGTGTGCAATCCCCAATAATCATTTAGAGTGTCAATCACATCAATTTCTGATAATACACAGTCTTCTTCTTAAGCCTCAACATTCAGTAAAAAGTCGGAATTTAGTCTGAACACAGAAACTGAGGGATATTTTACTTCAGAGCAGACGCAAAATTAGCATAAAATAAATCCATTTTGGCGTCAACGACATCTAATGCTAGTTTTTAATAGCTTTTAAAAAGTGTAAAATTTATTGAAATTATTCAACATTTTCTAATTTTAATTACCATGTTGGAAATAAATTGGATGCTTTACTGCTAAAGGTGATTAAGCTAACACCACTAAGTGACTATTAACCAATCTCTAGCTGTAAAAACAAAAACTATCTTTGCCATTTGACATTCTGGTGGCTTTTTCGAGATGAGATATTGCCAATCTAAAAACTAAAATCCCACCATAATACTCAGAAATTACATAAAGAGAGACCAAATCAATGCAGCCTTAAACAACATCTTCCTAATAAGTGCCACTCTAAAAGCTTGTAAAAAAAATACTCTTAATCTGAGCAAATTTATCGTAATTATTTTGTGTTAAATCCCTAAGATAAATTCAAGAAAAAAAATTACTTCTTTCTTGAAGTCATTTCAAGAAAGAAATGACTTCAAGAAGTAGTAGTGGTAGTTTGGTCAGAACTACAGCTTTGGTAGTTCTGACCAAACTACCAAAAATGTACTTTATGGTCCTTTGACCTGTGACCTCAGCTCGATTTTACACAGAATAATGCAGTAATTGGTAGATCAGTTGTCTAATCTGGTTGTAACTTTTTATACTTTTCATTTATTACATGAGAAAACATCCATCTAAAGCAATTTAATCCTTACTATCTTTAGTTTTTTTGAGTATTTTAGATACTTAAACATCCAAAAAGCAACACTTTGCACCAAATGCATTTTTCTGATCTTTTACAAAGTTTGGTAACCAAACTGATTGGTCTATGCAGAACTTGGGTTTACTGTGTGTACAGTAGAAAACATCCAATATATGAGACATCTCCCTGCAGACGGGGGGTGCCCTATCTTGGGTTTGGCATTCAGGGGATTCAGGATGATGGTTTGAAACCAGAGTGGAAAGTTCCATTACCCCGTTCAACAGCTGCTCCGACCTATCAGTGTGTGTGTGTGTGTGTGTGTGTGTGTGTGTGTGTGTGTGTGTGTGTGTGTGTGTGTGTGTGTGTGCGTGCGTGTGNGTGTGTGTGTGTGTGTGTGTGTGTGTGTGTGTGTGTGCGTGCGTGCGTGCGTGCGTGCGTGTGTGTGTGTGTGTGTGAGAAGTGGGGCCACTGGCATGAATGAGATCACCGGCTTGATTCCTGACGCCTGATGTACCTTTGGCTGTCACTGTAAACCAGCTCAGCTCCAGAAGGGAAGCACATTAACAGAGACTGATATCTGGATTTGATATGTTGGAGGTCCAGCAGAGCACACTTAAACAACCCCCAAAATCTAAAGGTACTCAAAACCAGCTTTAGCTAAACTTTGTATTTTATTTTATTGGGATTTTATGTAAAAAAAAAACTTAAACAAAGTCAATATTAATTGCTAAGTGGAATAAAAACGGTTTATGGTTTTCAAAACTATTTTATAAATAGACATTTTAAAATTGTGTTTAGCCACTCGGCCTGCCGTAATAACAAATTTTGTCCCAGGAGTTACTGCAATAATTGGTAGTATTGTTTGCTTTGAGACCATTTTTAACTAATAGAATGATAATGACATAATAAAAGTTCAACTACTGGACGATTAATTGTCCCACAAATTATTGCGATAAATGGTAATATTGTTCTGAAGTTATTAAGCTTAATAAAGAAGACTAATAAACTTTAATTTTGTGCAAAACACTCCACACTGGAACTGGAAGATATGTTAAAATCCCCCAACATAAATAAAATAAAAATAAAAACACCAACCAAAATTATTAGTAAAATGGATTATCCAAAAACATCAATGATCAGAGTGAAAATGATCGAGCTCATTTTTATTTATCAATGCAATGAATTGATTTGTTTCTTATTGCGACAGGCTGCCTTTACTGTGATACCTAAATTAAATCCAAAGGAAGCCTAATTAGTAAACAGAGTCCATCTGCATGCATTTTAATCTCAAGGTAAATCCAAACTGATGGGTTTGTCAGAGAATATTACAAACAGCAGACATCTTAGGGAGGAATGAACCAGAGAAGAAGCCAAGAGGCCTGCAGAACCTCTGGAGTTTCCGACAGTTGTTAGTCAAACGTTCAATAAATCTGGAATTATCTTTGAAAAGTTTCAAAAAGATACACAAAACAAGTCCCAGCTGCAAGTTTTCCACAACGTGGGAAACAGGGTGAAACATGGTGCTGGCAGTATGATTCTATGGGATGGTCTTTGTCAAGGAAGCCTGTAATTGTTAATAAAGAAATAAAGATGGGTAGATCTGAAAACAGTCCTGGAGGAAAGATGGGACTCAAGCAGAGGTTCATCTTGCAGCAGGACAATGATTTATGTTAGAATGGCGTAGTCAAAGTCCAGTTCCGTGAGAAGACTGAAAGAACTCAAGACTGAAGACGTATTTGATCCTGCGCCTTTTCTATGTCTTACTTTACACATTATTGTTTAGTTTAGAACACAGAATAAAGAGAAAATACATAAATTAGAAAACACTGAAGAAATTATTTCACAGCAGCAATATTGTTGCTATTTTTATCAATCAAACATCGAAAACAAACTTTGTAAGAATGGAGTCGATTTCACTTAATCTCTACCATCACTATCCTTCCCGCCATATTACCAATTAATATCACTTTTTTATGTTTTATTTTAAGCTGAATTATCTCCTTACATTGATTCAATTCAAAATTTAGCCAAAAAATCCCCTCTAAACATGGACACATGTTTTTCTTATAATGTGTTCGTTTTATTTTTTAAATCTTATTTTATCGTCACTGAACACGTCTTAATATTTTCTGGAAGATCTTTGAGACTTGCTTTAATCACAAACTGGGAAGTTTTAAATTGACCAAAAATCACAAAGTCAAAACTCTTACCAAGCTCTAGTTGTTTCAATAAATACAAATGGGAAAATATTTATTATTTTGTAGCCAGAAACGACTCAGTACAGCCGGTGTTTGGAAATTTCTGCTGCTCTGGAAGGAAATGACATCATCCAGTTGAACCAGACGTGATCTGATCTTTGAGAAGAAAATGTTCTCTGAAGTCCTCGTACTTGTCCCAGTGTTTGTACCTCTCACATCTGACGCTATTTCAAGATCGCACACATAAACACGCCTGGCCTCAAACCAGGTAACAGAATAGCAGCAAATAGAAGTTCAAACTGGGATCATTATCACAAGCTGCTCTGAGACTCCATGCTAAAGGTTTAGACCCCAGCCCAGGAGGAAAGGCTTACTGAGAATTCACAGCGATATTAATGGAGCTTAGTCAAATTAAAAGCACTCAACCATAGCTCAGAAGTTTTATTAGTTCAAAAATAGTAATATAATTCCTTATTTTATGCATCGAGTTTAACTGGAAGAGTTTCTGTTTCTGGTTAAAGGGTAAAATTGTTTTTAAAGTCTTGCTAAGATACCAAAAATGAGACGGTTTTAATTACTTAAAGGTTCTCAGTCACTTTTTTACTTTTTTCAAAGTTGTATATTGTAATTTAATGAAAAGGTGAATAAAGGTCAGGTGCAGATCTTGCAGGTGGGAACTTATTTCTTTTACTTCACAAATGTATTGCTTTTTGTTTTTTATTTATACTTTGTTTTACTTCTTTAAAAAGTAGAAGAGAATCAAGCTTTGCAGATAGAAAAATCCCAATTATGGCAACTTGTCTTCTATTTGTGTTTGCTGACCTCTGACCTCCCTGCAGTACTTTTTCTAGGTGCGCTACAGATTTCTAACACTAGAGGGCACCATGTGTCTGATGGGACGGATTTGTTCTCTGATTTTCTCCTCAACGTGGTCAGACACAAAGACACAAACCCAGATTCTAGTTGATTTGTCTGTTTCGTTCCTTGACAGCGGTTTGTTTTTGTTGCGTACCTTCTGGTGTGGGATGACGGGCATCGGTGAGTCCATTCTTGGAGCTGCCGTGGGAACTGGTACAGGGCGTCTGGATCTACAAATGTAACAACATTTTTATTAAAAATGTATTTACTTGACTGACAAACTTGCTTCTATCTGAATTTTGGAGGTTTGAGCTGCAGAAAGGAGAGAAAAACATGAACATGTTTAACTGTTTGTACTGTAGAAGTCATCCAGATACTAAAGATTATCTGAGAAAGTATTTTGAACAGCTTTAGCAAATGTCTGAGAGCAACCAAGACCTCCAGTGGTTTTATTTAAAAGCAAAATTGAAACATAATTGTAGTTTTATTGAAATCTAGTCAGTCTTTATATTAATTTGAAAGAATTTAATTTGTTTAAATTATCAAATATAAATGTAGATTCTAGTTTAACTAAATTTCCTCAAGGATTTTACACACAATATCCATAATCATAAAAGAATAGACTGTACACTAAGATCGCCTCCATATTGTGAGTGGCAAAAAGCAATGCAAGCCAGTCCTGTTCTAATTACTAGAAATAAAATGTGCATGGAGCTCACACCAGGTATTTAAATACATTATTACAATCAAGTAAATCTTAACTCAGAAGTTTGCAGCAGATATTATGGCTTCTTCCTCTCTGAGCGGCTTCTCAGGCCGTGTCAGAACAGGATCTCCTTCTCATTATTGTTCTGCCTGGATCTTCTCAATGTCTTTTGCTTTTGAACGTAACCTGCTCTGTGACATAAACATGTCTTCTTCCTGAATAGTTTGGTGGTTGGACATCCAAATTGTGTAAATACATCCATATAAATGTCTCAACATCTGGAAATGGAACCCAAGGATGAACCAAAGTCGTCCAGGTACACAAACAAGCAATATGTTTCTGTAAACTTTAGAAAAACCTTAGAAATATGTTGCCATCATTTCCTTCACTACTGTTTAAAGCAGTGGTGTCAAACTCAGTTACATTTGTTCTTAAAGGGCCGGTTGTGCCAGAATGTACTGATAAAACCCATTAGACTGTTACAAAATTAAGAAATAGCTGTTTGTTTGTGTTTCTTAAAACTAAATATTGAACACCTTATCACTCTAATCAGTCCCTTCAGGATGTCATGATTGTTTTTTGCATTTTTTTTCAATTAAAATCAGATTTTGTGGTGTTAATTTAGAAATATTTGCAAGAATTGTTTACCAAATGTTTCTGACCAATTTTCAAAAGAATTTGTAGAGAAAATGTGGGGGTTTGTTGAAACTGGAGGGACTTATTGATGTAACTTGGAGTCCAAAGGGCCACATAAAAAGCTACGGGAGGCCAGATTTGGCCCTCGGGCCTCAAGTTTGACAATTGTGGTTAAGGTTTAATTATAAATGAACTAAAGCAAAAACAGTAAAGTCTGATCTGATGTCAGAGAGTAAAGAAAAAAGGTCACAAAATGGTTTCAAATGAACACCACTGGACACAAAAACAACTCATTTAAATTAATAAATCTAAAATTCTGGTTTCCAAGCATCTTTCTATTTCTTTTAAAGGTAAAATTTACCTTTAAAAGAACGCCAGCGGATGCGCTGACGTTGTGCTTGATGTGGCTGACGAAGACAATGAAGCGTTCACATGTCTCTGTCCTTGGCAACAACAGTAAACTAAAAGCAAATGCTCCGTTTTTCTCTTTTCCTCACCACATTTCTGCATTAATGAAATCATGCTGTGTTTTTTATTACATTTTTTTTGAAAAAAGACAAAAACACAATTTGATTTGGAAAAACTGTTTTCTCAAGCAGCAGAAAAGGCCTAAAGATCTGAAAGTTGTACCAAACTAGATAACAACACTACCTTTCATCCTTTTAAATTCTCTCTTAAATTTCCAAATTATTTATTACCAGCCTACACCTATCATTGAAGACATTGCTCTAATCTCACATCTATTTGTTTGAGTGGCTGCTTTCGGTTTTGCAGGCTCGCTTACTTCTGCATGGTGAGCGTAAGTTTGTTGATTGCTGACTTGATCTTGTTCTGTGCGTCCAGGTGGCTCATCCCGTCGGTGTTGACCCCGTCGATTGATGAGATGATGTCGCCCTGGGTAAGGCTGCCGCCTGCTGCCTTACTGCCAGGAGTTATCTGAAAAGGAGAAGTTTTAGAAATGATGCATCAGGTAAAATGTTTTGCCTTAACATTACTTAAAATAACCTTTAAATTTAGCAAATTCCATATTTCCCTTAAAACTCTATCCTTGTCTGTTGGAGAGTGTGGGTATTAAAAAGATACACTTTGTTTATTTTTAGGGTACTTCTAAAAACCACACACTAAATAATTAAACATGAAATGCTTCATGGAAAGACGTATCGAGATATTTAAGGAACAAAAATATATTTTCTGGGTTGGTGCACAAGTTGTTTTTTGTCAGCTTCTTGATTTTCTTCGTTGTAAATATGGCAGAACTGAAACATGAATACAGTTCTAACTTATTGTACACGTGAATTTAATTCAAGAAATATATCTTTATTTGGATTTGACATTTATGTTGAGTCTCATTTAAAACCAGCTGGGTTCACCAAAGTTATGCTTCTGTTAGATAAATGCCAGAAAAATGAGAAAACTTTATTACTTTAAGATTCAGAAGCTTACATGTGCTTAGATTGCTACGGCTTAGAACAAGTTTGGTAATGTCAGATGGTGATGTCACTGCATTGTAAGCATCTGATTGGTAAATTTATATATGATGTATTTTATGTGGATGGCCTCACCTCAAAAAGACTTTGCCTGACACAGTGTGAAAATCTAAAGAAATGAACTAAGATATCAAGAAAAGACTTGTGGATCTCAAAATGCTTAATTCATACTTGGGTACAATTTGCAATACATCTATTTTAATAATCACATGGAAATATAAACACAGTGGTAATGTCCAGCCACAAAGTGATGGACTCACTGTCCCAGAATGAGTTTTGGTGAAAAATGTCCAAAATCAACCACAGAGCAAAAGCAAAAGACCTGAAGAAAATACTGGCTAGAACAAGTAAAATGGCATCATAGTACAAAATAAAACAAGTCCTGTACTGACATGGGCTAAAGAGAAACTAAGTGAGGAAGAAGCCATAACACCAATCACAACGTAGAAACCAAATTAAAAAGTACAGGTGTGACAGCACCAAGTTTCAGGGTCTTTTGCTGCTGAGGGACCTGGGCACTTCACAAAATAGATCCAAATTTCAGGATATCATCCCGGAAACTAAGACGACAAATTGGTCTTAAGTGGAGCATGATCCTGAGAAACCAACACATTAGCGGTTAGGAGCAGCCATCATAGAAGTCGTGAACTCTATGGTAAAGAATGTATTCAAAGCTACCAAGATGGCCGACAGAGCTGACTCGGTTACTGAAGTCCTGTCAAGAGGAATGGGCCAAAATTCCAGTAAACTAATGCAAAAACCATGGAAGTCCCAAAATGTTTGACCCAAATTGCAAAGGTTATTTGTTTAAACCAAAAATATCCTATTATTCTGGCTTACAGTTACTAAATTACTTTGGTAACTTCACTAAAATTGACCTAAAGCACAAAATATTTAGTCTGATTAATGCCAGACTGTATCAATAAAACAGTTGTGTAAAGAATTGGATAATTCATAAAGTTTGGACAGAAAGTTTAAGTGAATTCAGAGCCGTACAGTGTTGGTCTAGACTTACAGTCGACTCGTTAAAGAGTTAAAAATAAGCAATGCTGTTGATGCCTATGGCTTCGTAGTGATTGACTCTGCTTCCATCGCCCGACACACAAACACCTGCTACTGACATTCATGTAAAAGAGTCTTGTCTGACATATATTAATATATATTTATTTTAACCACATTTTTCTAAAACTAGCCACCTTTTTGCTGAATTTCATTGATCATGCTGTGCAGCCTCTACTTTGATCTGCTTTTTGCACTCGTCTTTCATCCCTGGCAATCGGAGTTTCACCGATTATGTCCGTGTGGACAGTGACGAACAGGAAAAATGAAAAAAGACATTAAATAAAGACATTATTCTATATGCACTGAAACACAAGACAAAGCAGGGTAGATGATAAAACATACTTTACTGTGTACTGAATTATTGTGCCTTAAGATCAAATGTTCTGTGTTTTTTTTAAAGTCAAAACGGTAAAATATTTTAGCTAATTTCAGTAGCTATACTCAGTGAAATTGACAATAGAATTGAAGCTTATAGATGAACTCAGGAACATTAGAGTGTAACATTTAGACATGCCAACTGGTATATTTCGATATTAAATCAGCAGTTTGTGCACCGGATTCTGTGCTTTAGCTAACAGTATGTAATGAATCCACTGTCTCTTTCTTTTCTTAGTTCTTGGCAAAAGCAGAAGGAAATCCAACCTCAGCAGAGTTACGTCAAACTGTAACGCCACCCTGAGCTGTCATGCCAAGCCCCAGTGTTTTATGTTATGTTAACCTGCAGGAGTCCACTGCAAACAGGAGGGAGGGACGTGGAGCACAGATAAAATGATTCAATGTCAAAAGGCCAGCGATGAAAAACATCAAAGCCCGAGATCAGAGGATAAACAAGCAGATGCCAGCAGCTGCAGAATGTAGAGACAGGAGAACAGGTGAGCATCCCACCTTCGTTTTCCCGCTTCCTCCAACCATTTGGCCTGCAGGCGCAGCTCCAGAGGCTGAACATGAAACTGACGAGCAGCGAGGAATTAAGCTTACTAAAGGTAACACAAGCTGTCATTAGCCTCCTTACTTCTTTCCTGCCCCTCCATCCATCTCTCCTCTCGTGCTATTTAAAGCTAATGCTGCTCATACAGCAGCAGACATGCCAAACAGTGACTAAAGTCCTGCTCAGTTGGGCCTCTAATTATACTTTAATTCGAATTTGAGGTTACTATGGTGTTTTTCTGTTAAGGTCACCACTCAGGGCGCCATAATCTGGGGGGTAGCACAGGTAACTGTCAGATCAGCACCAGATTTATTAGCTGTTTTACTATTTTATGCTTTGATGTTTTTAAAACTAAACAAACATATTTCTCTGATTGAAATATTGCATTGTTGTGTGAACAATACAGTTATCTTCCCTGGTGCCTCTTAAAAAATAAATTGTAGATCTAGACGAGTTTTTTTTGGTGCAGTAAAATAAACTTCATTATTATTATTAATGAGTTTTCTATTTGTTTTCTACTCATTCGTCCAGTTTGGAGAGGCGTTTCTGTGTTGTGCCCAGTGTAAACATCCTTAAAAATGTTGAAATGAAATGCACCTCTGCCTGGCTAATGACTTTCCCAGAAATCAGTTCCTAATTAAAAAAATGTATGTTTCTAATCCTAGAATACATAGGATGCATATAAATAAGCACTGTTTATTTACCTTGCAGTAAATAAGCCTGGAGAGGGCGCATGTAAAGCCTGGTGGCCCTCCAGGCTGATAATATGCGGGGAGAAACCCTGTAATGATCTATAGGGAAAATATTTTTGATACAGTTGAAAATAAACATAAAACAAATTAATATTTTTAGGGCACAGAAGTAGAGTCACATCCTGAACAACTGGATAGTTCAGGTAAAAAACAAGTCAACCACATACCAAACTTGTTGATAAATATATTGATTTAATAGATCATTTTGAAGTATTTGACAGTAAACACTATAAAATACATGCCATAATTACATCACGAGAAACTAAATGTTCAAAATTAAGCTTAATTAATCAGTTTTCAGTTAAATGTAAATGCGTATGTACATTTTGTATCATCATTTATTAGGAGAACTACACAACATATCATAATAATATCAGTGTTTACAGTTTCAAAATATTGTGTGCAGCTTGAATGCAATAATTGATAGATTATTATATTCCAGGTAATATTCAAACAGTTAGGTGAGCCTTCTCTCTTGCTAATGCTAACACCTGATGTAGTTGTTAGTGGCCAGGATGCTAATGCTAACAGAGGGTGGTGCAGATGACCTGGTGAAGGTAAAGTAAAAGAAGGGTGAAAAAAACGTGGGCGAATTTTATCACCTTTACAAGTTTGACCAATGACATCACATTAGTGTGTTTTTCTAAGACTCTGCAGCGCTAATTAGTGGTACTTATTATTAACTCTTATGGAGAAGCAGCATTTACTTTATATGCTCCACTTAAATGGAACAAACTTCCAGAAAACTGCAAAACTGCTGAAACTCCACCTGCTTAGCGTCTTCAATTAATAGTAACTGAAACATTGATTGATACTTGACGTTTTTGATAATTGAATTTGTCAAAATGTAATTTTTATTGCTTGTTTCATAACTGGTTTGTGTTTTTGTGCCTTGTTGCTGAAATGTGCTTTACAAATGAATCTGACTTTTTGCAGAGAAAGTTGGCATCACTTTAAAAGCTATTCCTGACTTTTCACAAGTGGTGTTCTATTCTGGAAATCTCTCCTGAGATTACACCGGAGCCTCCCTGTCTTCATCCCATACGGTAACATTACATAATCTGATCTCCAGCTCCTCCTTAATACGCAAATCACACCTTTCTGCACGCGCAACGCACCTACTGCCAGCATAACGCGCATAAATGTGAGCTGTGACGGATAAAATGAGGGCAAACTGGAAACCTTTGGTCCAGGTTACATAATGGAGAACTTAAAAGGTCGTAGATTTGACCTATTTCCAACTAAACCAACCCTTAGATGCATTTAGACCAACGTACAAAATGTAGGTTTTATACGTTAGCAAGTATGAGGACGCTTCGCTACAGTTCAGAGTTAACCACGCCTTACTTGTTGCTTTCTTTTCATTTCCAACTTATTTGCCTCCCTCTTCTTACCCTGGAGATGGTGAGGGGCATGTTGAAGTCCTTTCCTCCCTGTAGCCTGAAGCCATACGGAGCCGGGCCGTTCAGAGTCACTGTGTACGTACTCATCTTCTGCTTAATGTCAGAACTCCTCCTGCTAACGGCTCCTTCTGTCGGCGCTCTTTCTCCCCCTTATGCCTCGCTGCTGGTTATCCTTTCCGTCCCAGTCCTCTGGTGGTTCCTCCACCGCCCGTCGCTTGGCTTCACGGCCGTCCCTCCTCGTCTGAGTCCAGCTCTCAGGTCAAACGCCACGGGGGGGCGGTGTAGGTGGTGGTGTAGGTGGTGTAGGTGGGTGGGTCAGATGCTGTGAACCTCTGAGACACACACGCACACGCGCGCGCGCGCACGCACACACACACAAATAACAGGGTGCAAAGAAAAACCTGAGCCACTACAGATTAACAGAGTCTCACCCTGAAACCAAAAACTACCAAGAAACACCAAGTCTGTGCGGACTGGGAGATTTAAAAGCTGCTTTTTAACACAAAATTCAGTTGAAGGAGGATTTCTGGCCAGCAGGGTTGGTGAGGTTGAGGGACACACAGGCTAAGAATAGCGGAGACATAGCAACAGAGACACGGGGGCCCGGGCCCCGTATAAGGCCTGTAACACGAAGCCCCAGAATGCTTCACTGCCCGATTCACGTCGCTAATATAGACCCCTCTTACTGCAACACATTCTTTCTCCCTCAGTCCTATCGCTTCTCGCTGCCAGCACCTTATTATCTGTAATCAGGTTTTTGGTGCGTCAATGTTTTCTCCAGCTCCGTGTTTAATTCTGCCTGAGAGAGGAAACAACAAAGTGATTTCCTGGAAACACCCAACGGGCTGTTGTGCCGCCTGTTCGCCGTAGATCTGTGCATGTGTCGTTTGGAGAGGTTTAATTAGCAGCAGTCAGCCACAGCTGTTAAGGTTAAATGAAAGGAGAAAAAAAAGCGGATTATTTAATGGGTGGTTTCAAGCTACCCTTTTCTAAATGTCACATCTAGATGTTTCTGGGAACCAGTCACCTGCAGCCACACGTTTAAAATCAAAGGTTGTTCAAAGGTGTGATGTTACAAATAAGATTTTTTTATGCCTTTGATTTTTAGCTCTTTATATTCCAGTGTTTAGGAATATTTAGTTGTGATATTTTATATAGATCCATCTATGTGTTGCTCGTATTTCTAATCTTCTGCTTCTTTAACAAAGATGGACCTTTTCCAGAAACCTAGTGTTTATTATCACGTCTTCTTTACGATGGAGTACTGCGACCAAATTTACGATAATAAAGTGTAAAGTTGTAATATTATGAGAACTCTGACGCATACAAGCACTGCTACTACTGCAGCAAAATGAGAAATGTTAAACATTTTTGGTATTAATTTTATGAGCAGTAAAATAATCTATTAACTCATCAGATTATTACATTATTCTGGTAGTACCACTTTATTTTTGCATTATTAACATTTATTCTGGTTATATTATGATCTTATTCTCATTATTTCAACTTATCCATGTAATTTAATTTCTCTTTTCTTAGCCTGACCTCAACACTTAAATTAAAAGACAAAAAGTTGTGCAGGTAGCCAAAGAAGATAATAATAGATTTTGACTTTCTCTTCTCACAGAGAAGAACTGAAGAACAAAGAACCAAATCCAAAACAACCTTTACCAATTTAAATATGAGACAAATTAATAAAGAAACTTGGAGAAACTCCTGCCATTTAACTCTAACTCCAGATATTAAAAGGACAGGAACTAAATGCCGGAGTCGAGAAGGGACAGAAATGGTCAAAATGGCTCCATCATTTCACTGTTTCTAAGACATGTCAAACTCAACAAAACATTTTCTGTTCTAAAACTAACAGTGACCTTTCTGAGAGTGATTATCTTCAACATCAACAACCCAAATACATGCAAACATAAAGCTAACAGAGCACTTACTGTGACCTCCCCTTTCTGATGCTGCCCTGGGTAACAACCCAGATAGCTTATATCAGAAAGCACCGCTGCTTTCATAAAGTTACATTTCGCTAATATGAAAACACATCATGGATATTAATATATAAAGACTGCAACAACACTACAGAGTTTGGCATCATTTTCGTTTTTATAAAAAAATAAATAGAAACACAAACATTTTATACAAAGACAACAAAATCACAGAAATCATCACTTCAGTAAAGCGGAATTTAAATTGAACACATCTAAAACACTTATGCCTAATCTGATAGTAATTTACCAGTAATGCTCATAATATATGCTTTTCTTTTTTACAGATAAAATGCTAAAAAAAAAGAAGCAACAAGTGGGATTACATTTTGATCATTGTTTCACCACAGTGTCAATATAATATCTGATTTTTATCTTCAGGTGTCAAGAAAACAGTTACAGTACAATCATAGTCAAAGACGCAGCAGTCATTGTAATCTGCAATGTACATTAGTGGAGATAAGAGCTTTGAGATGTTGAACCTAAACTGAATTATGAAAAGAAATAAAACTAGGTAACTCTTATTTTAAGAGTTACAGAGTTACATAATGTAACTCCTGTTATGAACATGTTTACGACTGTTAAATAAAAACACTTTTAATGCAAAGGTACACAAAAAGTTTTAAAAAAAGTTCATCAAAAGTGTCAACTTTGCAATATTCAGTAAATCATGACACTTTTAATGCAAAATAAAAGTGTCAACTTTGCATTAAAAGTGTCATTATTTGACACTTCTTGACAACAGTCATAAGCATTCATGAAGACTCCTTCATGTTCATAACAGGTGTTATATCATGCTTATGACAGTCTTGTGCACACCTCTTAAAATAAAGTGCATTAAGTTTACCAAAAACTTAAAGGTTTTTTTATAATTTAACTAAATGGAAATAAAACATTTCCATTTAGATAGCAACACAAGTTTGGTCTCACAGAGAAGGCAGATATACGGAGTCAGTTTCAGTCCAAACCTGTCATAATGGATCGTAATGGGAACTTTTACATATTGTTCAGTGGCCTGTCGGTTCACGTTTACATTCTGGAGCCAAAGTAGCTGCACAAAAAGTGAAAAAGAAAACTACTTAGAAACTAAATGTGTATTTTGTTGCACAACATATTTTTAATACATCAAAGAGTTTTAAGGTCTTAATCCAACCGGCAAATAACATTAGACCTAAAGTTATTGGGGCATTAATAGAAAGCACTTTTACATTTTAACGTTCCAAATTCATCATCCAGCGTTAAACATATCAAGAGTTTAAGCCAAGAGTTGATTTTGATAGAATGTAGTCAGTTTGTTTGACAAAACAAAGCGATAAAATGCTGGTTTTACGTCGATGTTTGCCGTGAAATATAATCTGTTTATTTAGTGCCGTTTCACACCAAATTTCATCTGAAGGCACTATGAAAAGAACAATTCAATCCAATCCAAGTGGCAAAAGTGGAGAGAAAAACTCCACTTTAATGGGAAGAAACAAACTGGGGCTTTGAGAAGATGAACAAAAGCTTTCACTTGAATTTGATCTGGTTTACTTTGACTAACCTCTATGTGTCAAATTCAAGTTTATTTCTGCTTAGTTCTGTTGCGTTTTGAATTTATTTACTTTGATTTTTATGCCTATACTGCTAGTGTTAACTTGTGATTAAGTATTTGCCACAATTTCATATTTCATTATTAAATAAATGGAAATGTATGTTTTATCTTCATTTATTTGTTTTACAGTTAAAGTACCATTCGTATGAAAGTTGTACTGTTTTTAAAGTATTCATATCTTCATTTTATATTTGACATTTTGTCATTTATATATTATCTTTCTCTTAGTATTAGTTCAAATTATTTTTATTCTTGTAAGACGGCACCTAATGGATGCCTTATTTCCTCTGTAGGAAAATGTGAAAGTAAAACTGATTCTGAATCATAACAAACGAAAGTTTGGTTTGAGAACAATTAATTGCTATTGGAAATTACATAATGTGTTGGAAATACTGCGTATTTTTATGTTATTAATATTTAGGTAGATAGCTAGAAAATTTATATAAAGTACGGGTCATGAATGTGTGCAAAACTTAGGACAGGATTTCAGATTTTTATTTACCAAATTAAGTTTCCTACCAAAAAAAAACTCTACAAGAACAAACTTTTAACAGCCACTCGGTTTATATACAGAAAAGAAAATCTAAAAAAAAATAAAACTAGTAGAGAAATACATCACTTGTTAAATAACTCCATGTTTAAATAACATTTTTCACAATCCTTGACACAGTGATTTTAAGGCTATTTTGTTCCTTTCTGCTTTGAGGTAAAATCATCTTTTATGACAATGATATGAAAACCACCTTCCTGCAAACGAGGCATGGGCCAGAGTCTAATGATCAGAACCAAGAAAAACAATAAAACAAAGATACATTTAATAAACTAGATGCTTTCAGTTAAAAATAGGAACATCAGTACTCATAAAATCACAGAATGACGCAGCAAAAACAATAAATTAGTTCTGATGAGGGTTTTCTATCAGATTGAAAATATCCTTTATGAAGGTATTGAACACACTTTTCTTAAAGCCATTATTTCTGTATTACATTTATTTTTATTGGTCTGATGAAACATTCAAATCTTCATTAGCTGCGACAGAAATAAACGCTTAAAATTAATCTATAAGTTCTAAATTAATTATATATTCACTTAGTGAATTGAGGTATTTAAAACATTTTAATTTTAAAATTATTATAATTTATTAAATATTCCTGTACATTTTCCATTATAAGATTTTAGCTACTTCCTGTAAATGAGTGTTTACTATCACTTTGCTTAAAATCAACTTGACTAAACTGTTACCTTGTAAGTTGAATTTGGACCTGGATTTGACATGTATCTGAGTTAACGGCGTTCTAGTTAAAAAGTGGGAAATTTAACATGGCGACGCCCATGAACCTTGTTTGCAGCGCCTCTTAAAGTCATGACTTTAATACTGAATGTTGCAGCAACAGCTGGAAGAGAAAACGGCTCGAACGTTCTAGAAAACAAAGAAATGCCAAGACGATCCTTGGTGTCTCTTTAAAGAGCTTCAACAGCAAGACGCCGAGTTTAGTGACTTCTGAAAACCGTGGCGTTGATTTATTAAAACTGGAAACCGGCCCGTGCCTGCAGCTCAAACACACATCACCTAAACTTTCTGGGAATTCAGGCTCACATATTTTCACTGCATGCAAAGGGAACCATAACGATCAGACAGCATGCTGGTACAGGTTACTCCTCAGAAGGGAGACACGGCGACACAGTACTGGACTTTACTGCAAGAGGTTCACGGTAACGCCGTCGTCTCCAGTCTGGCGATGTCGAGCAGCTCCTTACTGACCGGAGTGACAGTTCTGGCCACTTTGAGGCTGCCGTGGAAACCGGGGGGACTGTGCAGGATGGACGGGGTGGATATGGAGGTGACGATGATGGACGACGGGTTCTTGGACACCGTCTTTGGTCCGGGTTCCCTCATCATGCTATCCAGCTGTGGAGGAGGAGAGGAGGAGGATTTTAGGTAAACTTAACAGTATAAATGACAGGAGGTGATTGGAAATCTTACCAAGTAAATTTAGTCTAGTTTCTAAACGTTTCTAATGTAAATATCTTAGTGCATTTGAAATAAGACAAAAGTTAACTTACACGTAATTTTTCTTGCAAGAAATGGAGGCTTATTTTAAGTAAATAATATTAATATTGAAGGAAAAGTTCTAGTTTCATTGGCAGAAAAATTAACTTGTAATCAGAGAAAATGTCTTATTATAAGAGAAATAGTCTGCCAATGAAACTAGAATTTTTCATCAATATTAAGGACTTATTTACTTAAAACTGCTCCTATATTTTGCTGAAACGTTACTTGTAAGTTAGTTTTGTGTCATTTCAAGTTTGCTAAAATATTTGCACTAGAAATTAAAGAAAAAAATACTTGGTAAGATTTTTCCGTGAGGTCAAGGAAAAAACATGTATAGGAGCTGTTGTGACTTTTTTATACTTATATGTTGTTCAATATATTTGCACGACAAGTGACTGATTTACAATTATATGTTAAGCATTCTTCAGAATAAAAGACTTCCTGCATTCAAATAAATCATGTCTCGCACTTAAATATATTTCAGTTCACCTTTGTAATTATATACTGTCATGTTAAATAATAATCATCATGTAAATTATGCTTAACATATAATTGTAAATCAGTCACTTATCATGCAAATATATTGAACAACATA